>OX457024.1:57011945-57205667 GCA_949752745.1 Protula sp. h YS-2021
TGAAATAGCCACAAAAATATTTTAATTCAACTTAACTCTATAAAAAAAAAAACAGTTTGTGCATTAACTGGTGCTAGTGATCAACTAAAACCGTGATATGATTGGTAAAAGGTAAGTTACTTAGATTTCATCATGAAAGTAAAATGCAAAAAGATGTTTTGTCGTTCAAATTCACGCTGTTCTTATAGTTGGGGGAATGCCTGAAGCTGAACCCTCGCTTTCATGGCGTGGCTCTTTCCTGACTCTTGTTGTGGTTCTTACTGTAACAGACGCAGAACCAGTGTCACAAGTGACTTTTTCTGCCGCAATGAATGGTCAAATAGAATCAAGTTCAATCAATTCGTTTAGATTGAATTCAATAAAATTAAAATAAAAAAAAAAAAAAAAAGGATTCGGCGGCGACCAACAGACTGTGTGAAGTTTATTCTCACTTGATGAGCTTTGATTTTGCACTCTGAAGAATATTTTGATTTGTTTGAACTTTATCACATGCTTGTAATGTCACTCATTTAAAGTAATTAAACACAGTTTGTTCAGAAATCGCCAGGCCTGAAAGAAATGATCAGTGCCTTTTGACTTGGCTCTCGGTATTTCTGGGATAACTACATGTATTTTCTGAAAGCAAGCACGGCAGAGCATAGAAAGGCACGTGGGAATGGGTAGGGAAGGAGCCGCATCTCTTCGAAGGTTCTTACACCTCTAGAGGCTGTATGGGTCTTACCCATAAAACATGAATTGGACTTAAGAACCACTGTGTTCCAGGAGGCATTTACTCTAAATACCTCATTCTCCAAGGCATGGAGTTCCCCTCTGCTTTTGGCCAACGCTGAGCCAACGAAAGGTAAATTTCGTTGGCTGTACCGTTGGCTCTCACATCTGGGAGAGATTGCTCCTCTAAAAATATCCCTAATAGACAAAATCCGAACCAGTCACAGAACCCACTGTGCCACGTTTAACTTGGTCGGAGTGCCTCTAATTTGAGATGTCTGATCAAGTAAAAGATAGATAATTCCTCCCCTGGATCATAGCCGCAACTGGTTTATGCACTGCAGCGATCGATGACCTATACTGCTCAATGGAAGATGGTCTGAACATACAACTCAAGTAATCCAAGAAGTTGTCCACGACCTCCTGAGATGTCTTGAATGGGTTTAGTTTTTGATTCCTTATTCTGCTGTGATCGATAGACTTTTGCTTATGCACTTGGATTGTTGTCCTTCTCATCACCTCTAAGAATCTTCTGTCTTTCAGAAAGGCGCAGACAGGTACCACACCCTCAGGTAGAGGAGATGTGGAGATGTTCCCAATGAGGTTGGTATAAGAGTCCCGGATGACAAAGAATTTGAAGACGCTTCTCTATCCTGTATCGTGACAACACGGTGAACCAGAGAGACTCTGGATGCCACGGTGGCTGCTTCAGTACTAATTGCGTGGGAAAGCATACAAAACCTGCTCTGGCCAGTGACACTTGAGAGCGTCTATTCCCCAGGCCTTCCGGTCTTGACTGGGGCATAGATATACAAAGAATTGAGAAAGAGTTCTGGGTAGGGGGAGCCCACGTGGACTAAACTACCACCCATTAAAACGAGTCTTGACTCAAGCATCACTCCATCTGAACCACCCTGCCCACTATGGAGGCCAGGTCTGCTAGTACATTCAAGTACATGCTAGGACTGCCCTCGTTAACTCGGCTGTGTAGGTAAGCTGTGTAGCTCCCTGCATGCGAAGGCATATCAGGGCTTCCGAGTTGTCCAGCATAACATTCACTAATGTGTTTTCTAGCCAGGGGAGTAATTGAGTGCTCGGCAGACACACTATTTTCAGTTCTAGCCAATTTATGTCACTGGTACTCAGTATGGGGGATTAAGTGCTCTTCCATAATCTTACTTGAAATAAAAGCTCCATCCTTTGGACGAAGCGTCCGTCTCGTTCAACAGGGAGAGGGCGAGGGATCTGAATGGATAACCCACGGAAAGACATCCGGGAACACAAATAACTCCTCTAGGGGCGTCTGGGCGAGACAACAGAGCCAAATCCTAGCAGAGGACTAGATTTTCCAGGTTCATCCTTTCAATGTCTTGTGGTGAGAATAACTTGGCCTTGCTGAGGATACTTGAATGTCGTAATTCGCATGCCCCCTTGACTGACGACCAGCAATGCAGCAAGAAAGCATCTCTTCTCTGTCGCACCATTGACGTTGGTTGATTTGCTGTTATTTTAGACGCATGTCGAGTAGCCACTGATAGGCACTCCATCAGTCACTTGGACAGATAGCACCTTCTGGGCTAATGCCTCCTTCAATGCCTTTAGCATGCGGTCTTGCACTGAAGTTATGTTGGGTGTCTGTCGAGCCCAGTCTTCCAGAGCCTTAACGTTTTTTCTCAACTAGGGGAATGTCAGAGTCTCTCTGGGCATTACTCTGGGCATTCATACCGTCCTTTACAGGGCTGTTTCAAAGTTTCGATAGGAATCAAATTATCTGCAGACCTCTACGTCGCTGATCTGACCCACGATCGTTTGGATCGGTCAAGCCGAACCATAACCTTTGCCCTAGCCACAGTTCATTTGCTGAAATTCTCTTTGCCGTGACGCCACTTCGCTGGCTACTCTAGCACTGGTGGCCAGGGCTAAGAAGGCTTCTTGTTCTGGCACAGCGCTTTCTGACGTTGAACGTATGTGGGTGGTTCTTCATCGTTCGCATTCAGGTTGCCTGCCTCTTCCCCCAGCAGAGAATTCCTACAGATTGACTAGGTGAGAACAAGGTCATGGCTGGGCTCCACCTATCCAAGCAACTAGGAGTCAAATCAGCATCGTACAGGGCAATGAACAATCTTATTCACGTCGAGCCCTTAGAGCCGCTCTGCACGAGGATGATTTAGATGCCTAGGATGAAGCCAGACTCCTATATTGTCCTACCTGAGAGGGATACAAAGGTGCTACAGGGCTTGACTCGGCAAACACTCAATATAACTTCAGTGCAGGACTACGCCTTGAAAGTATTGTAGAAAGCTCTGGCTTAGAAGGAGCTATTGGATCCAGTGGTCCTGAATCTGTTGGAACCCGTATCAATGGTTACTCGGAATATGGCTAATCAGCTCACCTCTATGGTGCACCTAAGGAGAGGAATCGTCTTGCTGCACTGTTGGTCGTAGGGGAATGGGGTACGCGAAATGAGGCATTCAAGTATCCTGAGCCAAACCGAGCTCTTCCCACCAAAATAGGTTGAACGAGAGGCACGTCTAGACGGAGCCGGTTCAAGAGCAATGTAGAGGGGATAGATCCACTTGGACTTGCACCATAACTCCCCAGTCAGCAAGAGTCAAAGGCAGCAGGACGACTGCACCCCGGCAACTCGTTCAATACATTTATCAATAAAACTGCACTTCGTACTGAAAGAGTTTTTGCAACTAGGCGTGCCTAGCGGATTTTACCCCAACGCTTGTTCCTAATTCCCCCTAAACGTGGAAATCAACGAGCGGTAGCTTTTGCTTTGCCGTTTTAGTTGGTAAAAGGCAATTTTACGAGTAAAAGCGTAGTTTGCGGTCTCCTCCTTTAGAACTTTCTCAGACACACTCGATGCCATACTTAATACGACACCGCGTAGACGGAGCGATACTGAGATAAAAAAGGAATGCGGGTCAAGCGTTGTCAGTCATACTTTTAGACCTGGACGATTGAGAGACCACTAGTTTAAAATGATAAGGCGCGAGATAGAAGGGTCTTTCCCTGGGTTGCATCCTGAGACTAATTTTGTCTCCCCGACAAACATACGTGGGTGTGTCTGTGTGTATATATATGTCAGTCTGTTCTGAATACAATGTTGTGTACAGATATCACGAGAACAAAAAGTCTGATCAAAATTGCCTGTTAACGTCTAGGACCGGACCTTGGGTTTCTTAAGCGGTTCTTTCAACGTTGACGCGTACTGCATTGTCAGGAAAGGCGTATGACGCCATTACGTTCAAACCTAGAGGCATTGTTGTCTGGTAGATCCACAATATTCTGTCAAATTCTATCGCGAGTAGAACAAACGAGTGCGACACCTGGCGTCATTACCTGGATATGTATTTATCTTTAACGAGATTTTGAAAGTGATCTTGTGTGCAAAATATCTTGAAAACGGAAAGCTGTATCGACTTCTGACTTTTTATGTATAATCGTTGGGTTAATCGGACGGCTTTTTATGCCTTTAACGCGTGTAGGATAGGAAAAAAGTCTTGAGTGTTGTATTTTTTTACGCTGAACCCCTCCCTCCTTAGCTAATGACGTATCGTAAGTAAAATTGTGGGAGTACATCGTTTCCACAAAGATTATTGATCACTCCTCCATTCTTGAGGCATTCAAAACAGTGACAGCGTAGGTTGAGCTATCGGTCGATGACGCATGGCTCTTACACTATCTTTTGTCGCGTTTCCTGTCATTAAGTGAGCACGGCCCACTGAATGGTATGAAGTAATAAATTCCTCAGCCAGGGGTCAGTTCCAGCTGCATTGCATTGTGTAACTCATAACCTGTTGCGACTGCCTGCGCACGTAAAGCTCTCTCACTCTTTCTTTCTTTCTTTCTTTCTCGGGTGGGTCCGATGAATCATAATATATTTGGTGTATATAGTGCAACGCATGACGTCGTATGACGTCATTTCGTGTTTTAGGCACTAGACATTGTTAACAGGATAACTCAAGAACGACAATTCGGATAAGCATCAAATTGAGTTGGATCACGTATTGGATGGGTTCATCGGTTGGGACTTATTTGGCGCATATTGAACAACGTGTGGCGTCACAGGACGTAAAAATAAAAGCATAAAAAATCAGCTTCAAACTTGATTGGGTTGGTTTGATTGTTCATAACGTATTTTGTGTGTATTTCTGTACTTTGCAGTAAGGGTTGTCGTCTGCTCGGGACCTCAGTACCACTAGTGGTACTGAGGTCCCGAAGTGGCACTGAGGACCCGGTGGCACTGAGGTCCCGACAAATTTTTCATATGAACTCCCCGTCCCCGTCCCCGTCCCGCCCCCACCTTTAATTGTATCTTAAAATCACTGCTTCTTCCGCCTCCCTCCCTGCCACCCCGTTAGGCGACGCCGTCAGGGGTGGCATTGGATCTTTTATCTTCTTGTATTCCCACTGCCCCGCCCACCCAATTTGTTTATCTCAATATCTTACAGTTTTTTCCATAAAATATATACAAATACACATGTCTATTTACAAAATGTGAGGCGGGGTCACCGTCTGCTCGGGACCTCAGTACCACCACCGGGTCCTCAGTACCACCACTTTACTTTTTTCGGAAAGTAAGCATTGATTTTTGGTTTTGAACGTTTCTTTCAGCTTAAAACAACTTAATCTAGCATTTTGAAGCAAAAAAAAGTTTGGGTCCTCAGTGCCAACACCGGGCCCTCAGTACCAAATCTTCACTTTTTTCGGAAAGTAACATTGATTTTTGGTTTTGAACGTTTCTTTCAGCTTAAAACAACTTAATCTAGGATTTTAAAAGTAAAAAATATTTTGGGTCCTCAGTGCCACCGGGTCCTCAGTGCCACTTCGGGACCTCATTACCACTGGTGGTACTGAGGTCCCGAGCAGACGGTGACCCCGCCTCGAAAAAACTGCACTCAGTTTTTTTTCTGTCATTCTTTTATACGTGCACGGTCAGTTGTATAATAAAATGATGTTCTTGGTTGTTTTGGGCACTAGAGTTTGTTGAAACGATAACGCAAGAACAAGCTGAATAAGCTTCCAACTTAGTGAGGTTATGTCTCGGATGTGTCCGCATGGTTGGATAATGCATTGGGCTGGAGGTGATCAAGTGTCATGTGGGCTGTGGTGAGGGAGTGGGGCATGGATAGGCGGTATCTTTAACCCCAGTGTACAGGTTATTTTCTGTACGATGAGTTTTTTCTCTATTATGATTGTGTTCGAACGCCTTTGCAGGACTAGATGTTGATTTTACTCGACTGTTTCACTGCCAAGCTGATCCGTGTGGAAGCGGTTATGCAGCGCGCTGGGGTGAGGGTAACTTAAGCAAAAAACATGCAATTATAGAACTGATACAACTACCACCTTCCAGAACCGGATCAAACCTGTATGCAGTTACTCCTTCAACAGCTTGGATAAGAGACTTACTGTTAAATCTGTTTTCTACCGATGTGAAAAAAAAAAAAGAATTAGGACTTTGAGTAAAACCTTTCTAATGGACACCTTCCAGACCTTTTAAAAAGACTTAGAGTATAACCCCAGTTTAAGGTAAGATATCTCATTAACATTCCCACAAGTTAGGTTCCGTGTCCCCAGCCCACCGGAATGTTCCGAGTAGTATAAAAAGATTGGTTCTGGAACAGGAAGTGACGTCATAGGCGGCGTAATCATGGGGGGGGGGGGCGTAACCAAGTCATGACCTCCCCCCTAGGCGGCAGCCGGGACAGACCCCCCATGGTCATAAAGTGAGGACCTCCCCCCACCCCTAGGACATGCTATGTACCGACCCCCCCCCCCCCCCCCCGTAGGCGGCAGTCGGGACAGACCCTCCCCCTAGGAGAGCAAAATTCTACCAATACAGCTGAAAACAAAGTGCTGTTTGGCGAGTTTTTCATGCAGCCTAAGTGGTATATAAGGACGGCCTCCCCACTCATATTAACCGCAACAACAGTGGCAACCATTCCAGTAAGTGGTTATTTGCATAAGTGGTTGTAAGCATCATTGCAACTTTGTAAAAAAAAGTGTGATAGCTTTCGCTATAGGTGGCCGATTTGCATGGAAATTTTACTGTTTGATTCAGTTTTATGTAAAGTTTTCCACATAGTTATGGGCTATGTGCACCGACGGCTGTATGCCTCATGGATTCTCCTTAAAATGTTAAAAGTGGAATAACTTTCCTTGTACTTGGTTGATTTGCATGAAAATTTCACCGTTTGATTAAGTTTTATGTATAGTTTTGCTATAAAGTGGTCACAGGCTATTTGCGCATGTGGCCGTATGCATATTTGTAACATGCCGCCATTTTAACTTAATAATGAGATAAATTTTGCTATGCTTGGTCGATTTGCATGAAAATTTCACTGTTTGATTCCGTTTTATGTAAAGTTTGCAGTGGTTATGTATTATTTCGCGGATGAATACCATGTTGGCGGATGAATACACATATCCACAAATTCTGCTGACTCAGCAAGTTTAGCAATTTTTTTAACAAGTTTGAGCAAGTTACACACCATTTTTGATTACATCTAAGTGGTATAAATGCATGGGCGAGGAGGAAAAAACCCCATTCACAATGCCAACATTACTTCTTCACCGATGTGCAGAAACCATGGATGACGTCTTCAAAGTGAACTATGCTGACTATATGTTTTCAAAGCTTCCTGCTTTTGAATCAGATTGGATTTTACAAGTGAAGAATTTGCATCAGCACTGGGAAGCTGTTGGAAAGGCAATTCCAAGAGATCGTTTCATCCACTCGTTTCTACGCGAATGTAAAGAATTACATTTACCATTAACTTACGCCATTGATTCAGCATTTATCATCGCGAATACAATTTGGGCAGCTGAGCCCATGTTAGTTGTAACTGCTAGAATCATTTTACATTATGATGATGACATTCCATTGACGACGAATGTATCAGAACTTGTTCGATTCAACCATGGACGAGTTGAAGTGAATTCAGAACTTTGCAAGATGTTTGATGACTCAGCAGATAGTTGGGTATAAAAGGAATGGACCCAAAGTCATCATTACATTGTACAGCCATGGAGAAGACAAGCAGCTTTAAAATTAGTGCCAACTTAACCATTACTGTGGAGCATGGAGAATTTTGGCCATTTCTACGCATCACACGTGGAGAGAGAGGGTGTGCTTTATCACCATCTTTGTGGAATATTGTATGTCAGAGCTTGAAAAATTTACGTGACATTGGCTTCAAACTGTACTTAACGCAAATGAAGTGGCTTGAAGTTATTTCATACTTGGATATGCGTTATGCGAGTTTTGTGCGCACATCACGGTTTAAAGGGGAAGAATACAGGCATCACATCAAGATGAATGATGCTGAATGGGAGACACTGCTTCAGGAGATTGATAACATCAACTCAGCCTCGTTACCATGTACGGAATGTCATAACAAGAAAACTCCTATCAAGCTGCAAAAGGATGATCGGATGAAGGTGTCAAAACTGTCCAAGAAAAGACTGGCTGAAGTATATTTCACCGTGCTTGATTATTTGAGAGATTGCTGTGGACTAGAAGAAGAAGAGGAAACTGAACAGCTTTGTCAGGTAAGAGAACCCTTTTAAACAACTTTAAAGATATAGCAACAACCTTTTAACATCTTTGTGACAACATAGTTAATTTAATCTTGTGCGAGTTGTTTCAAAAAGTCATTTAAAGACATAACAATGTTTTTCTTACTACCAAATTTAATCTTATGTGAGTGGCTTCAACGTGAACAAAGAAAGAACATGATAGAAGAGGTTGCAGTTATTTTAAAATATATTTTATTACAGGAAAAAACCGACATGTCAGCGTCAAAATAAACAAAAGAAACAAAGTCATGGAGAATCTTGTATTATTTAGCGGTCATAAGGATGTTCTTTCGAACATGTTTCCAACACGACTTGAAAAGTATGGACATACATTCAACTCGAGTGAAGCTTTGTATCAATATGAGAAAGCAGTTTTTCATCGCCGCCAAGATATTTCTTCAGCTATTGTTTCATGTAGAAATGGATATGAAGCGAAACGTATCGCTAAAGTGATAAAGCCATGTCCTTTATGGCATACAGTAAAATTCAAGATGTTTTACATGTCAAATTGAATCAGTGTGTATTGTTTCGCAAAAAGTTAAAAGAATGTAAAGACAAAACTTTTGTTGAAGCAACGTATGATCACTGGTGGGGAGCTGGTGTGAAACAAGTGTCATCTCCATCATATCCTAGTCAGAATATTATAGGAAAGTTGTTAGAAATGTTGTGTGAGGGGGTATAAAAGTGGTGAGACTTTTCATTTACTCACCGTGGTGTGCAGACGTGCAGGAATATATGAATATGTAAAGGATGGATGTAGAAACATGTTTCAAGAACAAGTTTGTGGACTACTTGATAAGTGAACTGGCACGTTTTGGAACTGTTGAACAACAACTGGAACATATCAACATCTATTGGGAACTTGCTCATTCCATGCTGAACTTGACAAACTTGCGTAAGGATTTCATCAAATAGTGTGGTGACATTGCCGAAACTGAGGAGTTTGATGTGGAAGCAGCATATCACTTTACTCGATTTGATCCAAGACTGATGAAGTGAGAGAGTGGTTAATCTATATTGCAGTATAATGGCAGATAGTACATTGAGACAATATATTGCGCAAAAAGCCCATTGTGAAGAAATGTTATTAGCTGTAAAAAAGTTTGCATGTTTAGTATATCCTGCTTGTCAACATGAAGAGTGTCAAGAACATACTTGTCATTTTGCATGTGTCTATACATATTGGAATGAAGCTAAATATTATATTCATTTAGATAAAGTGTTAGAGAATGCAAATAAACGTTGTGAGAAACATGGTGTAGATGCTATTACATTAGATGAACTAAGTAGTTTTTTAGTGTTCATTGAAGACCAATGGTCTCAAGTTATTCACACCATTGTATCAATACTTGATTTGTAAGATATGTTAGTTATAAATACATGTTAGTTAAGTTATGTTGGTTGAGTTATAAAATAAAAAGTGTTCTGTTAAGAAGTGTTTCTTATTTCGTGTGAACATGTCGACGTGGAAAAACTACTTAACCAATATTTACTTCAAACCTGGACAGCCTGGGGCATTTGCTGGTCTTTACAAACTTTATCACATCTAAGAAAACATGATCAACCAGTCACACATTCACAAGTGAAGAAATGGCTACAGGATCAAGATTCATTCAGTTTACTACAACCTGTAAAATACAGGTTCAGAAGACAACGTGTCATTACACGTGGCATTGATGACATGTGGGATATTGATTTGGCTGAAGTGGTAAAACATAGCTCCCTATAACGATGACACACGCTTTTTACTCATTGTCACTGATGTGTTTTCCAATAATTGTGGGTGCAGCCAATACCTAATAAATCACATACCAGCGTCATACGAGCTTTTCAAAAGATTTTTCATGAAAAACGACGAAGACCACGAACTCTAAGGTCTGATAAAGGAACGGAATATAAAAACAGATGGGTAAAAGCATTTTTGAAGAAGGAGGGAATTCATGCTTATACCACAAAGAATGAAACCAAAGCCAACTTTGCTGAAAGAGTCATTCGTACTCTAAAGGGAATGATGTATCGGTATTTTCTACATAGTCAAACTTACCGTTATGTAGACATCCTTCCCGACTTGGTGTACAATTACAACCATAGACCTCATGGTTCTCTTCCTGATAAGTATGCTCCTGCAGAGATTCGTAAGGACAACGAATCTAAAGTGTGGAACTATATGTATGTAGACAAACTGAAATTGAAACCGAAGAAGCAAAAACCCTGCAAATTTAAAATTGGTGATCATGTTCGTATTTCCCACATCAAATATGTGTTTCAACGGGATTAGCACATCAAATGGACGCAAGAAGTCTTCATTGTCACACATCGGTGTAAGAAGCAAGGAATACATTTGTGTCGTGTGGAAGACTTTTTGGATGAAGATATTGGTAGACATTTCTATGAGGAAGAACTGCAGAAAGTGACCAAAGATCTTGAATCTATTTATAGAATTGAAAAAGTCTTGGAAACACGTAAAAGACGAGGTGTGAAAGAATTATTTGTCAAGTGGTTAGGTTGGCCAAACAAGTTTAACAGTTGGATGAAAGAAATAGACATTCAAAAATGAAGCATCCATTTACATGTTTGGTCTCTGGACCTACAGGCAGTGGCAAAACGTCTCTGGTGTAGGAAATTCTAGAACAAAAGTTGATTAAACCCTATGCAGCAGATCAGCCTTTGTACAAGGGAGTGAAAGGTGTGGGATTTTACCAAGGCATTCCAGACGACATTGAAGAGCGAAAAAACCAAACTTACTTATCATTGATGACTTAATGACTAAATGTCATAGCGATGAGCGTATGACACGTCTCTTTAGTGTTGGTAGCAGTCATCAAAATCTAAGCATTATCGTTATTGTTCATAATTTATTCCATCATGGTAAAGAGATGCGAAATATCAGTTTGAATACACATTATATCATTCTATTTAAAAATTGTAGAGACAGTCAAGTACATAGCGCGACAAATGTATCCTGGAAGATCTCAATTTCTCATAGAAGCCTATCAAGATGCTACAAGCAAACCATATGGTTATTTATTCATTGATTTAAAACCAAAGACAAATGATCAACTAC
The DNA here is from genome assembly GCA_949752745.1 of Protula sp. h YS-2021. NCBI lineage: Eukaryota > Metazoa > Annelida > Polychaeta > Sabellida > Serpulidae > Protula > Protula sp. h YS-2021. The sequence goes on from OX457024.1 coordinate 57,023,305, forward strand.
GTATTCGTACAGGCATTTTACCAAAAGATACACATTATGTATATAGTGATAAAGCAGTGTATGAACAAGAACCAAGTCAGTTAACCATTCGCGGTCAAGATGTCTAAACGTATTCAAGCAAACCAACCGTTTCTTCACTTGCTCGCACGCAGTGGGCCTAAACGACGTAAATCCTTGCTACAGCAAGCTACGAAGGAGGAATTGACGAGCTTGTTTGAAATTTGTTTGAATATATTGCGAGTACATTTACCCTTAAGCTCAAAAAGGTTTAAGGAATTCAAGCGTGAACGTGATACTCTACCTACTCTAGCAGATAAGAAGATATCACTGCGAAGAAAAAAAAAATTGATTAATCAGAAAGGAGGATTCATTGGAGTTATTGCTAAATTTGCATTGCCCTTGTTAGCCCAACTGCTGTTAAAATGAAACAGACTATGAAAATGGTCCTCATTCCTGAATATGAATATAGAATGTTAGTAGAAAAGAAAAATGACATTAAAACAAAAGTAAATAAACTTTTACGTGGGAAACGAACGCGTGAAAAGGCTATGGAAATGTCTCAACTTCTTGGCCGTCATTTACGAACAAGTCAGTCACAACAACAACGGCAAAACCTTGTTGCATCTGAAAAACCAGAAAAGTTATTTTTAAGTCATTTTCAACCTATCTATCATGGAAAAGTAATACAACTTTTAGCAGAACTGAAGAAACATGGTGTAAAATGGACAGACAAGAATGAACTTGTGTTGAAAACGGGCGATGTCATTACAAATTCTAACATTGTTGATTTGATGAAAGAAGCATTGGTTTCGACAAGAAGAAAAGAACGAGCAATACCACAACATGGTTGGCATCCGTTTATCCAGGAAATTGTAGATGCTAATATTCCAAAAACAATGTTTAGTAAAAAGACCACTCGTGACAACATTACAACAGAAATGCAAAAACGTCAACAAAGACAATTTCGTGAAGGATGGGAAAATTTTTAACAGGGCTTAAATAGTTATGTTGTTGTCAAGAAACGACCGATCATATTCCTGTAAAAATAAGATGCGTAAGTGTTTGTTGTGAAGGAGAAGTAATAGACCATAATGATGTGAGAGATGATGAGAAACATCGTTTACATGCATGTTCGAATGACGTGCGCTATAGTGATGTATATAGACAGCGTCAACGCACATGTACCATTTAGTCATCATGGAGTCGACAAGTTTTTACGTTACTTTGCCTAGCAATGCTAGTATGAACTATTATCCCAACAACAAGGCTTCGAATTACCAAATTCGTATGCCTTGAACCATCTGTCTGAACGGAAAATATGAAGTGGCTTTAGCTGAAATTCAATATCCACATACATGGACAAATATGAGACATGGAATGAACTATTCTATTCAGTATCGACAACAACCACTGACAGATTCTCTCCTTGGCACAATCACTATTCGTTATGGTTACTATAGATCCAAACAAGAGATATGTGATGCAGTGAATGAAATATTAGCTAATTCTATGAAAGATGACCTGAAACAAGCTATTCAGATAAAGTATGACAAAATTAGACGACGAGTTTTTCTTTTTCTAAATTACAACTTTGAAGTGTCATTTTCCGCTGGATTAGCTGAGATTTTAGGATTTATCCCAGATCAATGGTATACTGAAACGTATACAGCTGAACATAAAGCTGATGTGAAACAGGGATTTTATAAACTTTATGTGTATTGTAGCATTTGTGAACCACAAGTTGTTGGCGATTATTATGTTCCTTTGCTACTTTCTGTTGGAATACAAGGTCATGATCGAGACATTGTTATGAAAACTTACGGCGAACCGCATTATAATCCTGTAAATACATCCAAAATTGACGTGATAGAAATGAATATTAAGGACGACACAGGCCATAATGTTCCATTTCAAACTGGAAAGGTGATCTGTAAACTTCATTTTCGACCAAAAGCATTATGACAGCTTACACACACATATCCGTCTGCATATCGCAACTATTTTCTTCGTCAAGTTGGTGGGGAATTACCAGGATTCAAAGGAGCACGAATCCAATATGGCGATGGTATTGGTTCAGTACAGGGATCATTGGCTCGTAAAGCTATTCCATTACTTAAGGCTGGGGCTAAGATCGTTAAAAAGGCTGCAAAGAATGTCGCGAAAGATGTTACGGGCCGAGTTGCACAGCATGTGATTGGCAATGTGCTTGAAAAGCGAGTGCAACCGACGAAACGTGCCAGAAGATGAAAAACAGCCAGACGGATAACATGAAAAAGCATTAAAAAAAGATATCTTTTGAAAATGTCTCTCATTCATAACCATTCGTGTGAATGTAGTCTTTCTCCATTGGAATGGTTTCATATACCACCGATGCAAACTGCTGTAGAGAAAAGTTATAATGTAGACTGTCAACCACTCACCACCATTAGAGAAGGGGCTCCAATAGAATTCTACATTCCTGCGAGTACAGAAGAATATCTGGATTTAAAGAACAGCAAACTTCATATTATATGCCGCATTGTAAAGGCTGATGGAACAGCCTGTGGCGCAGATGATAATGACTCAAGCATCAATGATTTGTTTAATGGGTTATGGTCTAATATTGAATTGTTTCTGAATGATCGATTGGTATCCCATAGTAACAATACCCATGGTTATACCAGCATTATCTCTCACCTTATCCGTGATACGGAAGAAAATCTCCATTCTGAGCGCTCTATGCGTCTCATGTATAAGGATACTGCAAGGTCAATGAATAGTCATGAAGTGAAAAGAGCCAATCATGAAAGATATGTATCAGGGTTTCATGTCAATGCTGACGGTGGTGACCTAGCTGAGCAAGGAAATAATGGCTTACATAATCGTTATTTGCATACACGTCTCAGCCGTGATTTTATGCTTACTAACAGGTGGTTTAAGGGTAGATTTGTTTGAGCAGGATCGTTATCTTCCTAATGGCATCAGTTTGAAATTGCGTTTCCATAGACAAAAAGATGAATATGTGTTGATGGCTGCAAATAATACCTATAACGTAGAAGTGAAAGAGGCATTTTTAACCATTCGCAAAGTGAGGGTTAGTCCAGGTATTCAGTTAGGACATACAGATGCATTGATGAAAAGTCCTGCCAAGTTAATTATGACTAGAAAAGAATGTAAAGTGTTGGCCATTCCAGCAGGATTTCAGTCTTTTGTGAAAGATAATATCTTTTTGGGTCAATTACCAAAACGCATTGTCATTGGTCTGGTTCATAATGAAGCCTTTGGTGGAACAGCGAAATCCATATAATTTCAAACATTTTGATCTGGACTACATGCAACTGTACACGGATGGTGAAACAGTTCTATCCAAACCTCTCAAGCTTGACATTGCACAAAACAAATACCTGGACGCTTTTTAAACACTTTACAAATCGTTTGATAGATTGAATGGTGAAAAAAGTTCTATCATAAAACGGGAAGATTGGCCTAGAGGTTATGCTTTATTTTCGTTTGACTTAACACCTGATTATGATGGTGATGATCATTTTCCCCTGATCAAACATGGGAATTTGCGGCTAGAAATGAATTTTAGCAGGGCTTTGCAACATACAATCAATGTCATCGTCTATGCTGAATTTGATAACATTATTGAAATAAGTGCAATTTGACTACCAGTTATGAACACGAAGCAGATTGAGCCATGATGTCATGACCAAAGACTTGTTTCAAGGCGTGTTTGCCATGGACCAGTTACCATCTTTACAACGCGATGCCTATGTCATCAACACAGACGATCAAGATGAACCAGGAGAGCATTGGGTGGCAGTGTATTATGACAAAGACCCTGTAGAATATTTTGACTCTTATTTTGACTTTTACCTCTAGATGATCGCTTAGAAACGTTTTTAAGGAATGACTGTATGTATAATTCCATATCATTGCAAACGCCAATATCATCTTCATGTGGTTTTTATTGTGTATATTATATATTGCATAGAGCTCGAGATCAGAGTATTTTTGATATTGTCAATATATTAAAAAGAAAGGATGGTGATTTTATTGTAAAGGATTTTATATATAGACATTATAAACCATTGTTTTATTAATGTTGTTGTTGTTGTTGTATTAGTTAAGTTGTATATAGAGTTATATTAGTTAAATTAGTGAAGTTATATTAGTTAAGTTGTTGATAATTGTTCAAGTTTGATGACAAATAAAAAAACCCAAGTTTCAAACAGTCTTGTTTATTGTGTTTCAAACTCTATTTACAAACTCTATTTACAAACTCTATTTACAAACTCTGTTTACAAACTTTTATTTGCAAACTCTGTTTACAAACTCTATTTACAAAACTCTATTACAAACTCTTAATTACAAACTTTTATTTGCAAACTCTATTTACAAAACTTTATTTACAAACTTAATTACAAACTCTATTTACAAATTTTTATTTACAAACTCTATTTGATAACTTTTATTTACAAACTTTTATTTACAAAGACATTCATTTTCAATACATTGATCAATGAATGCCATTCATTACAACATAAATTAATATATGTATCACAGACATTACATCCGCATTTGTAAATACTATGAAAGCTCACATAACTCGCATCACCAAACTTTATCACTTTAACAGTTTCATGTTCAGACAGTTTCAGTTCATATCCATCTTCATTAATGTCTATGTCCATCACCCGCATAGGCTGTGTCAACTCAATGGATTTCGTACCCCGCATAAGTTGTATTCCTTCCTCTTTGAATTCAAGCATAAGGTTCTTGCCAATCCAATGCTTGTAACAGCGCGTTCCATTCCACTCTGCTGAGGGTGATGATGTCATAGTGTTCTGTAAGCTCGTCATGTTGGCGAAATTGTACAAACACGTCTAGACAGTTCTGAGTCACACGCACTTCTAATTCATTTGAGACTGCCTGTAGAAAGCCGGGTATCCTCAACTTGTCTAGAGGATCCTTCAACACGGATTGGTCGTCAGGTGATAGTATGATATACTTTCCAAAATGCCTTAGCACAATGTCATCACATAAGTTTCTCATATATGAGAATCCATATGTAATGGGTTCATAATCCAACAAATAGTCCTCCATGTCGTTCAACTATGAGCTGTCTGGTCTATTTGTACTCGGATGACGGCGAACAGCGGACAGCTTCTAGGAATCGTAAGACTGCACGCCAGTTCTTGATATCAAAGTTGATCAAATCTGAATATGGAGTATCTGGCACAACTCCATTATAATCCTCTGGACAATCCTGTAAAAGATTTCTCCAGAATGTCACAGAATCATGTTCAACCACTAACACTTCAACTTTATTTCCAAGTCTACGTTTAAACCGAGGTTCAAGCGGTATGTTTTGAAAGTCTTTCCACACTTCAGGTTTAAACCGATAAGCATGTATTATCCGAGAATTTATTATCACTTCATTCAAATCATTTACAGCTAGATAAACATCGTTAAACACAAGTGCATTCATGCTTTTACCTTATTCTTCTTGTCAGCGAAGCCTTTTATCCATTTCTTTCACCTGCTTATTCAGCATTTTCCATTCAGGTATTGTCAGCAAAATTCCCTTTTTCGTAGGACGTTTTCTTCCAGTCCCCTCATCTCTGAGGTGTATGCGAATGTTCACCACTCCTTTATTGCTTTGTTTCATAATCTTGATATACTTTCCATTGCCTAGAGAAAGTATTCCCTCCCACGACTGTGGTGTAGGTGTCGTCTCCACTTTCAATTTCTTAATGGGGGTGGTATTGTCAGGATTTTTCACTTTCAAGTCTTTAACTGTATCAGCAAGAGTATCCATATCCGTTGCAGATCTTTTCCGATTCATGTTCACGCTTCAGTGTTCACACCTAGACTAACTCTCAAGTTGGAGAGTCTCCCCCTTATATACTGTAATGTCCATGCGCCAAAGTGGAATAGCCATCATTCAGCACATATCGCTTGTCGTCATAGGGGGAGAGAGCCACTTTCCTCATCTTCTCCGAGAAACTCTGGTGGTCATGACTTCGAATCATGTGTCCTGTAGCCATCGTTTGAGTTTGGTTGAACAAACTGTCTTTATACTGCTTATGTTTCATGCGTCTTTGACACGTCCAACAAACTCTTCAATGGGGATGCCCGCCGTCTCATCTTTCATTTTCCCAAACACTTTTTTGTTCACGTTGGAATGCAGGAAATGATCTGGCGGGTAGTCACTTGTGTCGAACAGATCAGCATCTTCCTGCACATCCTTGTAGATATCATTCGTTACTATGTCGTAACATAGACTGTCGGTGTCGCTGAACAACAGCTTGGCGTCGGGATACTTGGTCATGATGTAGTTGTAATGAAAGTGAAACATGAGCACTTTGCTGAGGTCGGGAATGGTGAAGCCGACTTGAATGGGCTTATCCAGAAGCAGATCGTCTTTGGGCAAATGTACAGCGGTCAAATCTTCGTTGAAAATTCTAAATTTGTGGAATGAAGGTTTGGCTACAAGTTTCTTTTACTGGTGAACAAGTTCAACATTCATGCGCTTTCTCACATTTTCCATGGTTTTGCCAAACACAGAGTTGTTCATCAATTTGAAGAAGTCTTTCTCAAACGGGTTCTTGGCCAACTTTCTCTTTTCCGTGTTCAAGGAGATGTATTTCTCCAACCATTTGCTCTGTGCAAACATGATGGCTCGGCGCACCTTAGTGACTTTCAATCCCAGTGAGACATACTGCTGTAAATTTCTATAGTGAAGTACATATTTCTTCTTTTCACACAAGTTGGGAATAAGCTATTCACTAGGTTTGTCTTTCATGTTTAGATCTTTCCGTAGCTTCTGGCTATGTTCTAACAATTTTCCAACTTTGATACTTTTCCGTTCTGGGGCCACTGGGTAGTGATTATGACGATCATGAATGGCTTGTGGGTATTCTAAATCCACTTCTAAAATGTATCCAATCTCGTCATCTTCATCCACATCCATGAAGTCTACGGATTCTGGCTCGCTCACCCACATAAATCCACTTTCTGGCATGCTTTGCGACATGGCCCAGCCATACAGGTTGTTTGCATCCAGATACGCCAGGTAATTGATTGGTTTTGTGGGAGCGTAATCTGCTACGTAGGGGTTATTCGCTTTCGCATCATTGTGCGTGATGACAGATATTCCTCCACATAGACCTTGTTCAACCATTTGGTACATGTCAATGTCATTGATTAATTCCAGCTTCACCTTTGTCGCTTTTAACATCGCATCCAACGACAGTCCTGGCGCTGTATAGTAGTGAGCAGGATCCAATTCATATGTATTAAGACATACTTGACGAAAGTTTTCAAACACGTCAGCCAGCAGTAACACTTCTGATTTCAGGTACAGGTCGTGGTATTCGCCAAATGTAGTACAGTTGAATGTATCCCACACCTTCTGGGCATGCGCATAATCCTCATCGCTAATGTCTTCTTCACTGAATTGACTGTAAAACTTGTCCTTGAACGGCAGTTGTGTTTCAGCAATTTGGATGACTCATCCACGTAATCGTCGTAGGGGTGCACTCCCTTTCTTATCAGTAAATCTTGTTGGTCGCTATCGTGAATGTGGGATGTCATGATATAAAAGTTGTCTTTCCCTTCTGCCGCCAGATTGGATACCAACTTCTGTACAGAGATACTCATGAACTGATAACTGTAAATTTCAGATTGCTCATGGTGAATGCAATATATTTCTCAATGGTGTTGGGAATGACTGTAATCGTTTCATTTTTGAACTTTCCAATTTCTTCCATGATCAAATGGCTGTCATAGCCTCGCAAATTGTGGAAAAACACAGGAATGATAAAAGAATCTTTATTGTCCTGCTTATCCTTTCTAAGTCGAAATTGTAAGTTGCATTCATTATGTGCAGCTCCGCGGTATTTGCCATTGATATGATCATGATCTCTCACACGATCCGCTCCTAGAGGCTCATGACAAATGTAGCAATCAACAGCGTTCTTGAAATCCTCTTTGTCTTCCCGAGTCATCACCATTTCCTTTTTCTGTTGTAAACCATGCACAATACGATCACGCTCATTCACCATATGGTCTAAAAAGACTTTCACAGCATTATCTCCTCGATACACCACTGGTGCACGTGTGCCAACAACCACATAGGTGAAGCTGTTTGGGCGATGATGTTGATACTTGTCTCCTTCTTCATGCTTTCTCGTGAAACATTCAAAGTCCGCATAAATCACAAAAGGTGCTCGCTGTTGTCTGGCTACATTCTTAAACTTGATAAACGGTTTCTTAGGGAATGATAAACGTTGTGCTGCATGCTTGCCACACACTTCACGATGCTTGTCTAAAAGATCTTGTCGTATAAACCCGTGAAGACAGTTGAAACAATAAAATTCTGACGCTTGGATCGATAAGCCATAAGTCTGCTGAAATTTTTTTTAGACAGTAATGCCTTTTCTTGTCATTGCTAATCAAAAGCAAGTTGATTTCTCTCGCGCTGGTGTTTCGACTCAGCTGTATTGGAACAACAACATCATGTTCATATCCAAACATGTTGATAGACACATCATTCTCCTTTTCAAACTTTGGAATGTCCGTAATCGGTGTCGGAAATGTCATGCCTTCCACCTTTAATTCCTTCTCAAATGGCTTGTAATGATTCACACGATGTTGGTTGTTGAGGGTGAAGGTGAGCCGATGCAGACCATAAGAAGCACTTGTTGTCATCATTCTGAATGTTTAACACACCCTTTGTATTCTTCACTTTCTTCGGTAGTGGGATAAAACTACTCGCTTCCAGTGGCGATGACGTAGTTGTATGCACTTCAATGTATAGTATGTTATCCAACACCCAGCCAGAACCTTGTCGCTCATGTTCGTCAAACTTGGTAAACAATTCTTTATAGGCTTCTGTAAGTCCTTCTCAATATCCCCCGGATTGTATGCTGCATATGTTGGACTGCCGATGAAGGCATTATCCACTTGTTCTACCATAACACCTTCAGTATTCGCCGTCATTTTCTTGAAGCGCGCATGTACAACAATATGCTACTTCATTCCATGGTTTAACGTTTCTAGCGAATGTGCCTTGATCCTGTTCTCTTGTTGTCGCATTTCAAGCAGTAAATCCGATCCATCCTCAGGCTCAAACCGTCTTTCCTGTGCGTTTTCACCAAGACTAACTCTTCTGCCTCTGCGTACTTGTACTGTCTTTTGTTCTCCATACATGTGCCTCAAACGCATCCAAAGATGAAAATATCTTAGTGCATCCACAGCAGAGGACTGGATCAGGTCTGTCAACGCCATTTTGCAACGTCTTTCGTCTCTTGGCTTCAGTCTTCTCAACAAGATCTTCACGAGCACGTTTCAACTTGACTGGTTTGCATGTATGTGCTACGAACAATTCCAGAGATGGAAATGTTACATTGCAATAATGACAGAAGACTGTTGCCATCGTTGTTGTTGTTGCTAGAACTGAAATGGGTGAAATACACGTTTCACTCTTCCTTGTATACCACTTCGATGTAATCAAAATGTGGTGTGTAACTTGTCAAACTTGCTCAAAATTGCTGATTCAGCAGAATTTATCACTGATTTATATAGGTGAAATGCATTTTTCACTCTTCCTGTTATACCACTTCGATGTAATCAAAATATGGTGTGCAACTTTTCAAACTTGTTAAACTTATCAAACTTGTTAAAACTGCTGACTCAGCAGAATTTATCGCTCCTTGATATGAATGTCTCACTCATTCTTTTACTGCCAACAGCTGCACAGCACAGACATCTGGCGACTGAATGAAATGGTGAAATCTTCATATAAATCGGTCAACTATGGCGAAAGTTATTCCACTTTTAAGTAGAAAATGGACGCATGTCCCAATTATGCATACAGCCACATGCGCAAATATAGTCCATGACTATTTGAAAAATTTACATAAAACTGAATAAAACGTTGAAAGTTTCATGCAAATCGACCAAGTATAATGAAAGTTATTCCACTTTTAACTTAACATTTTAAGGTGAATCCATGATGCATACAGCCGCCGATGCAAATAGCCCATGACTATGTGAAAACTTTACATAAAACTGAATCAAACAGTGAAATTTCCATGCAAATCGACCAACTATAGCGAAAGTTATCGCATTTTTTTCACTTTTTTACAAAGTTTCCATGATGCTTACAACCACTTATGCAAAGAACCACTTATTGAAATGGTTGTCACTGTTGTTGCAGTTAATATGAGCGGGGAGGTCATCCTTATATACCACTTAGACTGCATGAAAAACTCGCCAAACAGCACTTTCTTTTCAGCTGAATTGGTAGAATTTTACTCTCCTAGGAGGGAGAGGTCCTCACTTTTTTACCATAGGGTCTGTCCCGACTGCCGCCTACGGGGAGGGGGTGTCATGACTTGGTTACCATGGTTACGCCGCCTATGACGTCAATTCCTGTTCCAGAACCAATCTTTTAATACTACTGTTCCGTAAACCGAATTCTGGGCACATGAAATCCGTTATATTTGGATGTATTTATATAGGCTAAATTGTAAGTGAAATTTTGAAAACTGAAGGAGGGAAAGTGATGGAAAGGGATTCGAGGTGGTAGAGGGAGTGTCGGAGTTAGACTTGTTTATGCTTACAAAACAAAACGGCAATGGATGGCTAATAATTCTGACATTTTCTGGTGCACTGACAAGAAATTAAAAAGCTATCAAGTTAAAGTATACGCTATTTCACTACACCCTGATGTTGTGTGTGCATCGTGTTTAATCATAGCAAGAGATGACCGATTGTCTCCTATCTTGGAAGGTCTCAAGTTATGTTTTGTATGTTGGTTATTGAAAGGTGACGTGTACTGTATGTAATATGCTGTGCCCAAGTGCGAAGCACGAGGGTACAGCATATTTCATACTATCGAGAGCTGATGAAACGACATGCCTTTCAACAGCTTCCCTTGAAAAAGAAAACCCCTTATGGGATGGGAAGGGAAGAACCAGCACTGTCACCTTCAAATCAAGGTGAAGGAATGTGGTACTTCCCTTTCTTCCTACTGCCTCCTCACAGAAGGGTAGAGCCAATAAATCCCATCAGCCTTCGAGGGAATGGATGAAGACTTGGTGACCGTGCTTATTTAGCCAGCAGATTATTTAGCTATAAAACCCCATCTTCCTGAATGAGACGCAGGCCAGGCAAGCGGTTAAAAACAACAACGTTACCAACGTCACAACCTGTTCTCACACCACTTATCACCCAGTCTGAACAACCCAGCACACAGGTTAATGTCTAAATTTTTGCGTTAAGAGTCTGTGGTTCCTGACCGCAGTTTTGTTTTATTTTTTTTTAGAAAAAGAGAAAGACAAATGTCTGGATGAACCAAATACAAAACACCTTCAATAACTAAGGTCTCTCTTTTTTAATGGAATGCATTTGTGGGGTAGCTTGACACTTTCAAAGCTCCTCCGGACTTTATGAATGAATTTCGGTATTATCTATACGAACGTGAGAACAAAGGCTGTGGGAAGCCCGTTTTCCTGATACTTAGTCAGACACTTTATCTAGTAGAGCCCGCCGTCTATATGGCGACTCCTTGTTTGATGAGGGCGTAATAATCCAAGCCCTCCTTCCTGTACCTCCAGTGGGAGCATGAAACCGTGGAAGTCTCCTTAATCCGCGTGCTAGGAAAAGTCTTGCCTCTTGCCGTTTGACTGCAGCAGTGGGCAAGTTTGATGGTCATAGCAGGAGAACAGTTCCTCTTGTGTGGGGATACCTAGCTGACCTGGTCCTGCCGCGAAGGTGGATCGTGAGGTCGTGTAGGTGATGATAACCTGGGGGAGTAAGATTTTTTACCCGAGACAGAAATTCTTTCGCGAGTCCGGTCGGTCGTCTCAATACGGGTGTTCGTCTCAATACGGAGTGCACGGCCTCGTCCTCTCCTGCAAGGATCACACACCGAATGTGTATTGGGCGAGGCAGGCTTGTGCTTGTGTGAACACGTCAACTTTTTGGGTTTGAGGGCAGAGTGACCTCTGTCATGTCTGAAAAGGAAGCAGAGACCATAAGTAGCTGCACCCGTTATCGTAAACATACAGTATAAGTCAAACGTTTAAACTATCACTTCAAGCTTTATTCAGTGACCTATGTGGAACTAAATCATTTTAAATTGCCATTCGCTAGCGATTTAAATAAATCTAGGAAAAATCGAGATTTTCTAGTGTGTATTCGCATAAGTCCCATGAACTATGAGCCCATGATCCCATGCGGTGTCATGGAGCCGAGTTCTCACAATTCCGCCGTCAGTGGCAAGCCTAGGACAAATTGGAAGGGCCATGGGCACCATGGACCTTTGCGCACAACTGATAATCGGACCCATTACGGGAATATGTCTGTTCATGAGGTTTGTAAACGGGAATGTAGTCCCAAGGGTGCCACAAGCACTATAACGCCCCAAAAATGCCTTTTTTTCATCCGGACAAGAATCCGTAATGTTAAGCTTGCTCGTAACTTTGTGGTGGAGAATTAGATGCACACTTCTTGGAACGACCGAAATGTCAGCGGTACGTATAAACTTTACTTCTACCAGACCAAAGGAAAAAGTGGTGGATTTTGGTTTTGAACCAAGTTTATCCAAGTTTCGAAAAATGATAAAGCAGTCCTTTTTTAGATAAATTAACTATATTCAAAGCAAATTTGCAGTTTTCCACTAGTTCCCCAACGCAAAAATCGTGGTACATTCAGAATGGCGTCTGTTTTCAACAACACGCTTAAAGGGAAGCCCTGTGTCATCAGTGACGTAATACCAGAGGATTCCCTCACTTTGATTGGTTGATGGATAGATGGCGACATAGGCCAGTTCTAACTGTTACAAAAAAGTTTATTTGCATCAAAGGTATTTACAGGAAGGGAACTCATCTAGAATATACTTACAATAGAGTGCTTTGGTGAAATTTAGTTAACAGGTCACTACTGCAGGTACTTTCGTTACATCCAAATTTGGTGTTCTTTTTGTAATCTTCAGCCCTAACTGTAGATTATACCACATAAATCATTCAAACCATTTTGCTCGTTTTTATCCTGCTCAGCAATGACCCTGAACAATAAGTATAGTACTAGTTAATCGCCCCTTGGTATCATTTAAAAATATGTTTCTGACGATTCCAGTCCCATTTCTTAAAAAGACATTGTACACGGGGAATTTTCTCCGGGTGTGGCACAGGTCTTTGAAGGTATTTTTCTCCATAGTTAGAAGGGAGCAAAGGAGACTATTACTATCTTGAACCTTTTGGATTTATCCATAAGTCTCATGGGACTTCTGGAAAAATCAAAAGCCTTTGCTATCTTGAGCCTCCAATGAGTCAGAAAAAATCTTTGGGATTTAGCTAGAAGTCCCTTGGGAATTCTGGATAAAACTAAAAGCGTTTACTATCTTGAACCTCCCCACCCCTGATAAAAGAACGAGAAGTCCACAACTGTCAAGAAATCCAAAACCATTTGGAAATCTTAAACTTTACTGCCCTGCAAAAAAGAGAGAAATCTACAAGTTTCCAGAAATTCAAAACCATTTGTTTATCCAAAAATTTCCTTTACATTCTTGAAAAAAAGTCCATCAACATTCATACATCATCACTCATACAATACAGATTTTTGCGTTAATTTCACATCAGTTGGTGGTCCTGTGAAGGACCGTGAATGTTTGTTTTGTGTCATCGTATGATACAGAGGTGCTTCTATTCTATACATTTCCTGTAATGGAAATCTTGTGCTTCGGAAAGTTCTGCCACAGGGGCAAGTAGCTTTAATAGCCTGCATTGCCGTTGGCCAGGCGTTGATGTGTGCCAATCTTTGCTGTGGCGTACAGAAGGGACAACTTATCTGTGAAGGTCCAGCTTGTCCAGCGTGTTGTGTTACTGTCGACTTTGGCAGAGTCTGAGAAAACTTTGCCATTATTTCATCAGTTGAGACCTCCTCAGCCTGATGGATATATTCAACAGGCAGGATTGGTGATGATTCTTCCACGGAAGCTTTCTGTGATCAGTTGCAGTATCTGATCGCTTGGTCACATTCACAGAAGATAAAAAGCGATCAGCATTTTTCGCATTATAGCGACCAACCACATTTTGTGCTTCCTCTGGAAACATTTTTCCTTTGAACAGTTGTTGTTCCCAAGGATAAGGTATAAAAAGACCTTATCCCGGCATGGGCGTCCATGTGTAGGGTAGAAGTTGTCGCTGAGAAATTTGCTGATTGTTGAATCCATTGCTGTGAAAGCGAGCAGTGATAATGTCAGTGGAACGGCACTGCACTTACATAGGGAAATGACTCCAGGCATGTGTGAACTGTGTAGGCGGATGCTCATATTATGAGACATGTGCGGATATTGCTGACTGCTGAGAGCTGACGGACGTGCAGACATATGCTGTTTAATCATATGAATGATTTGAAATCCCGTGATAGAGTAACTAGACCTGAATCACTTGAAAATGAGAGAACCATAATGTGTCATGTTTTTTTCCACCGACGCTCCCCGCTCCCGTGGGAAAATTTGTGATTTTTGCATATTTATCCGTTTCAGACAATTCTGAGCAACATTGGTTTTTAACCCTCCCCCCTTAACCAAATTCTGAAGAACTTTGCTTTTTTTCAGGAAATACAGTATAAAAGACAGACCTGCTGCTTTGAACAGCACATATTTTCTGCGGCACTTGAACAAGCATTTCTTAAACAGATTTCATTTCTCAATTTGTCTTTGTAACTAAAATGGAGGAACAAACGGTGATAGCTAATTTCAAGATCAATGCTACTTAAAGTGTAGCAGTTGAAGATGATCGGTATGGTCGATTTATTAGAATCAAACGAAATGAAAATTGGATGGGATTTTCTGCTACTCTCTGGAAGAATGTGAATGATACCTTGGAGAAGATGCGCATGATCAATTTCAAAATATATTTAACAATATCAAAGCGTTTAGAATTGATTACGTTCGACGACAAGCGCTATGTCGGCTTTGCATTCAGCTCTCAATTTAAAGGGAGAGGTTGTACTTACTACACCAACTTCAATGATAAGGAATGGGCACCGCTGCTGGACGTAATACCACAAATAAACACAAGACGTCATCATCAGCATCCAGTCTCTTGCTTGACGAGACGTGTATGGAATGCCATGGTTGGATGACAGCAGTCCGGTTAACTGAGCATAAACAAATGAAAACAACTAATCTGACCGAGGAACAACTGGCTGAAATGGAGTTGAGAAATGCGAATGTACAGAACCAGTTTCGATTAATATATACATGTTGCGGTGCTGAAGGATATGTAGTAGATGATGAGTGCCACTGCCGCAGATCTGACTAAATTATGCGAAGCTGAAAACTTTTGTGGTAAATGTGAGGCTTTAAAGGTTGGCGAGATGCATATAGAGGAATGGCCAATCACTGCTGTTTCAACTGCACAGTTTAGTTTTTTTTGTTACAACAACATCAGATGTAAACAAAACAAATTCTGGCAGTTTTCAACACAAGGCAAGCCGAAATACCATGCACAAATTTACGCTTTAAACAGAAAAAAATATCAAATTTTATATCATTGTTTTGTTATTTGCGGTTCATAAAAAAAAAAGCTACGTAACTGGGAGAAATTTTAGCAAAATCAGTCACATTACTTAGGGAAAGCACCTTTGGAAGTTTATAATGCTAATACCATAGAGTCCCGGATACCCGTCAAATGCATTTATTTCTTATCCTGCCTCAATATCCTTATCCCGCTAGCAATTTTGCAAGAATGATAAGCATCTTTAATATCACAGGAAGCCATAAAACAGTTCGGCGTAAACATTTTGCAAGGACTGCATTTGAAAATGACGGAAAGTGATGAATTCATTTAATCGCGGTAGGTGATAAATTCATTTAATCGCGAGAGGTTTAAAATCATGCGATATGTGCCATCCTGTTTAGGCCGCAGAAAAATATTTGGAACGTAATCACTGTCTTTTTTTCACATGAAACAATGACACCTTTCGCTAACAACTGTTGAATTTCATTGTCTATAGAAGAAGCTTCAACCTGGGAAAACACAGTTTCAGAACTCGATATGGTAACTACGGACCGTTTGTAACATTTCATATTCTGAGGTTATCTGGCGCCACGCATGTACATAACGGCTCATACAGCTTCCGCGAAAGGAATCTGCCTGTTGTGTTACATTTTTTTAAATGTTTTGCACGACTGTCTCAAAAGGAGGATTTGGCATCTTATTATTATTGAAAATAGTTCTAGGCTGACCTACCTCAGCGACTACTGCATCTTTACAGGCTTTTTTCTGGCTGCAACTTCGGGTTAGTTCAGTGGGCTTTCTAAACAGAACATCTGGCGTAGGAGCCAGCTCCGACAATTGCCGGAGGTCGCTGGATAAAGCGCAGTCTGCTAAATAACGTTGATGTTGTGACAGCTATGCCATCCGTCACTTGACGCACATCCTGCGCAGTCGGAAGAGCCTCTTTAGAGGGAGACGCAAAATTCTGTGCAAGCTGCGTAAGCACAACCCCCACTTTTGACAAATACGAAATGATGTGGTTGAGGCCATATTCACGGCTCTTTTGAAAGCGCCCATCTGTACCGCAATTTCATTGTTGCATACAGGTTCTTTCAGCCATGCACAATTTTCGGGGATTAAATAAGTGTTCTTGCGCTTCTTTAACTTATCAAGGGCAAGCTTGCTGGCGAAGCGCTTGCTGACAATTGACGCTTGCGCATCCGTAACGGGAGACCTTGGTTTCGCGATCATCGCTCTCGTCCGCGTGCGACTTGCGCTTATTTTGTTCCGTGAGCTTATGTAATGTGGCTTGCATTGCGAGCATAGTGTCCAAAAGCATCTTGGACGTAACCCTGAAAGGCCATCAGGTGCTTCGTCGTTCTGCGGTTGAGAACGATCCTCTGGCAAAGTCATTTTTTGTAAAATTAATTGATAATGTGTTTATTATATATCCATGTCGGCTTAAACAGAATAGTAGTGATTAGAATATTTGATATCAAGATCACTAGGCAATCATCCAGGAATAACAGAAAATAACTGATAAGAAAAAAGCGCGCGCACAGACACACACAACAACAACAACAACAGAGAAGCGTTCAGCTAGAAAGCTATATGCCAAGTGGAGTCTGGATGCGATGCAGTCAATCTCCTGGGAATCTGCTTGTCACGTGACATGGCAAGCGAACAGAAATACTGCAGCGCGCTTCTGAAAAAACGACGCTGTAGTCTAGATTGCTGCCAGTAGCAAAATGAGTGGATTTTTATGCGGAGACGTTGAAATTTCATATGGGTAGTTATAAACATTGGCTATTTATTCATTAAGTAAATATGAACCGCACATATACAAAACATCGTTAAAAGAGAATTGAATTCTTGTTAAGGCTGTCAATTTTTTTTCCTAAAGAAACCTCTAATAAAGAAAAAAACGTAGTTTAAAGTGAAAAGAATCAAGAAAATTATGACATTCCTCACAAAGTTGTGAATTTATGATATCGTTTTTTAACCTGCATTTTTAAGTCTGATTTAATCACTTAAGAAACGAAATTTTGTTGTGTCATAGTCTATGCTGAATTTGACAACATTATTGAAGTAAGCGTGAATCGCAGTATTCAGTTTTATTATAAATCATGAACGCGAAGAACACAGTTGCCATATTAGCCCATGATGTCATGCCAAAAGGCTGTGGGTCAACTACCACCATTACAGCAAGGAGCCTATGTCATCAACATTGAAAATCATGATGAACCTGGTGAACATTGGGTTGCAGTGTACTTTGACAAAGTTGTGGAATATTTTTACTCTTATGGACTTGCACCTAGATAGATAATCGTTTAGAATAGTCTTTTAATAATGAGTTTGTGTGTAATTCAATGCTATTACAACAGCCTATTTCCAATACTTGTGGTTTTTTTATTGTGTATATTATGTATTACATAGAGGTCCAGATCATTATAGTATGTTTGATATTGTAGATGTATTAAAAAGAAGAGTTGTAGTCAAGTACTTTATCTGTAGACATTATAAACCATTGTTCTATTAAACTAATTTTTGTTTATTTTTATATACGTAGTTAAGTGATATATTTATCCAACAGTGTATATTTTGTAAATGCCTACTACTGTCAAACTAGTGTCATATCATTCTGATAAGGTCCCTGGCGCGGTGGTGATTCACCCGTAAACCATTTAAGCAGAGGGCCCCTTTTGAGGTGTTAATTCACCCGTAAACCTCATATGTCATATATTAGTGATAGAAAAGTGTTTCATTCTTTTTAATCATATAATTGTTTATGGTTTTGTATTATAACCAAGTATTGTTTGAGAAAAATAAAAAGTTGAAAGACACCATATTTGTTATTTTATGTTCTCTTATTTTATCTTATCCTTTATCTTGTTATTATTTCATGTTATGTTTTTCTTATTTTACGTTTCTCTTATTCTATTGAATTCCACAAATATTTACACTTAGTGAGAACTACAATTATCATGAACATCAAATTAAAATATTTACATTGTTAAGAACAAAGCAAAAAATATTTTAAATACATGTTATGTTAATACATGTAACATATTGGTCCACTCACAAGAACTTATATTGGCATAAGTATCATAAATGTTATGAAAACTGACATAACGTTGATCCAATCCAATAATTTTTACATCAACATGGTTTGATAATGTCAGTTCATTTAAATCTTTCATAGTCTTTATCATAGTCCACATATTAGGCTTAAAGTCATTTTTTATGAACCACGTATCAATTGTACATATCCATTTGGTTCAAAGATAAGTTTCAAGTTCTTGCCAAGCCTCAAAAACTTGACTGCAATGTTCTGCACTAAATTCATGGCATCCGGTAAGCTTACCGTACTTTTGAAACTGTATGCAGCGTTCACCGTCTCGTTCAATGACTTTTACACCAAGATCTCCTGAGACCTATAGATGAAATCCTGGTATTGGTAATGATTCAAAATAACCTTTCACCAAGGTTTGATCCTTGATCCATGATTTGTAATATATTCATGAATGTTAACCATCACTTGCTGTTGATATTTCACCAATTGAATCAAAGTTTCTCCATTAATGGGTATCATACACGGTAAATCATCTACACTCATCTTCTTCTTCACGGACTTGGTAGTAGTAGCTATATACTCAGGTTTGACTTTAGGCTCTGCTTTTCGGTAGGCATTGCCATAGAATGTAGGTGTTGTTCATACGTCAACAGTTTGATACAGAATGATTTTTAGGACAAGGGGAGGACGCCTTTTAAGCACGTAATGTCCATGAGTTAATGTGGTATAACCATCATCCAACATATAATTCTTATCATCAAATGGTGATAGACCTACGTTCTCAGTCTTCTCTGAAAAAATTTGATGTTTATGACTTCGAATGATATTTCCCACAACATATGATTGCTCTTCCTGAATAAACTATTCTTTTATTGAACATATGTCATTCGCCTTTGGCAGACACGTGTAATGCCCTTAGCAGCATGTTTTGCTTGTCTACCATACAACAAACTGTGCGTCTCTGGTCGAAGACCTACAAATTCCTCAATGGGTACTCCAGCAGTTTCATCTTTCATTTTCCCAAACACTTTCTTGTTCGAGGTAGAATGTAGGAGGTGGCCCTTTGAATAATCACTTCTATCAAAAAGATGACTATCCTGTTGCATATCTTTGTAAATGTCTGTGGTCGGTATGTCATAACACAAACTGTCTGTATCGCTGAACAGCAGTTTTGCCTCTGGATGCTTCTTCTTCATGTAATTGTAGTGGTAATCATACATGAGAGTTTTGCTGCGATCTAGAATAGTGAACACAATCTGAATGGCTTTATTCAGCAACAGATCCGATCTGAGGCAGCGTACTGCTGTTAAGTCTTCATTGAAATGTAGAATTTGCGAAATGCAGGCTTAACCACAACCTTTCTGAAACGTTTGTCATTGTGAATCAATTCTACATTGAATCGTTTCCTAACATTTTCCATGGTTTTGCCAAATATGACATTGTCTTTTCCAAATGGGTATTTGCCACTTTTCTCTTCTCTGTGTTAATATCTATATATTTAGTTCACCATTTGCTCTGCTGGAACATAATGGCTGGATGTATATTTGTCACCTTCAATCCAAGAGATGCATATTGCGGCATATTTCGATAATGTACTGCATACTTTTCCTTGTCGCTGAGATTGGGAATCCTCTTTTCCATATGTTTACAGTTTAGTCCCAACTGTTTTCTCAGGTTCTGACTATATTCAGAGAATTCACTAATTCGAACAGTTTTCTTCTCAGCAACCACTTGATAGTCACTATGCTGATCATGAATTACATCCGGGTATATAGTATCTACCTCTAAAATATATCCTGGATCAGCATCTTCACTCACTTTCATGTAGTCCAGAGATTCTGGATCTTCTGCCCATGCAAATCCACATTCTTGCAAACTCTGTGAAATACTCCAGCCATACAGATTGTTGGCATTAAAGTATATGTTGTAGTTTGTTGGCATACTCTTAAATATAGGGGTTAGTCTGAAAGTCTGAAGTATAGACTTTTGCATACTTGTGTGTAATTGCTAAAATACCTCCTCGCAGATCTTGCTTTACCTTTTTATACATGTCAATATCATCTGTCAATTCCAATTGAACCTTGGTATGATGCAGCCTAGCGTCCATGTGAGACCTGGTGCTGTATAGTAATGAACAGGATCCAATTCATACATCCTAAGACACATATTTTTAAAATTTCCAAGCACGTCTGCCAACGGCAACACGTCTGTTTTCAGGTAGAGGTCATGATACACTCCAAAGTTATTCATTGGAATGTATTCCAGACTCGTTGTGCATGAGCAAAATCCTCATCACTAATTCGTTCTTCAGATAATTAACTGTTAAAGTCTTCTTGTATTGGAAGCTTGGTTTCTGCAAACTTGGAGGCTTCATCAACATAGCCATAGGAATATACTCCTTTTCCTAAAAGGAAGTCTCGCTGCTGTTGTCACGCACATGAGCAGTCTTATTCTGAAACTTATCTTTGCCTTCAGCCGCTAAGTCGGCTACTATTTTTTTGCAAGGATGCTCTCATGCATTGGTATGAGTCGATGATTTCAGATTGTCCATGGTAATCGCAATGATCTTTTCAACATTGTTGAGAATAACCTACTGCTTCAACCCCTTGAATTTACCTATAGTTGCCATAAGAAGATGACTGTAATATCCTCGTAGGTTGTGGAATAGGACAAGAATGATGAATGAATCCCACTTTCCTTGTTGATCCCGTCTTAAGCAAAACTGTAGGTTTCATTCACTGTGAGCTGCTCCACGGTATTTTCCACTGATGTGATCATGATCTTGCACACGATCCACTCCCATCAACTCATGGCAAATGTAACAATAAGTAGCTTGAGCAAACTGTTTCTTATCCTCAGCAGTCATTACAATGGATTTTGGGTGGTTCAATCGATCCCAATGCGATTACATTCATCCAACATACGCTGTAGAAATGTGTGGACAGCATTGTCTCGCCGGTAAAGCACAGGGGTTATACTTCTCATATTCACTGACGACAACATAGACAAAACTATTAGCCTTATGATGTTGGTAACGATCACCCTCTTGTTTATCTGTACAGCATTCAAAGTCAGCATAAATGACAATGGGTACCTTTTGCTGTTTTGCAATGCCCTTGAATCGACTAATTGTATCCTCTGGAAATGACAGTCGGTGCATTCCATACTTCCAGCAAATTTCACGATGTTTGTCGTGTCGCATAAACCCATGCAAGCAATTGAAGCTGTAAAACTTACCATGATGTGCGATACTTCATGAGTCGACTTAAGTTTTTAATCAGTGTATGCAGTGTTTCTGCATCAAACGTCTCCTGCTCCTCTTTCTCATGCGCATGATGTGATTTCGATTAAACACTAGGCTCACCTCTCACTGGTGCTGTTAGGCTTCTCTTTCTCTCCTTTTTCACTTCTACATCTGCCGCAGCTGCAGGACTTGCAGTATTATCACTTGTATGAGTAACTGCTTCAGTAGCTGCCGTACTCGTAGCTGCCGTTGTAACCAGCGTGCTTTGTATAACAATCTTCGAAGTACCTGCATTTGTGCTCGTAGTAGTTTCGTCCGTCATAATAGCATTATTTTAAGTAATTGTGCAGCTAGCCAAAATGGGAATTGTTCTTCTGCTGTATCAGGAACATTGTCTTTGGTTAATGCTGCCATTATGTTAGAATGTAAGTCCTGGCTTCCATCGAAATCATTATCAATGTCTTTAATTCTGGTTACTGCAGCGACATCTTATTGCATCTCAGTGTTGGCTATTTCTGTACGGTTTCTTCGGACACTTCTGACTGTAATATGACGTTGGCCAATACCATATAACAGCTTCACACCACACATATGGTGAGTAGGAAGGACTTTTCCAGTAATAAGCCAAGTATGATGCTTAACGAAGATATCCGCAGCTGTAGCAGTAGAAATAAATCGGGAAATTCTTTAGAATATCCATATATTGCTAGCCACTGAGAGTATTCAGATTGACTTACTGGCAAGTTGTGGTGCTCTGACTGGTTTGTGCTCTCTTAGATAGCAAATTCTGAGTAGAAAGCAGTTTTTTACCACAGGGGAGGTCAAAACAGCAAAGTTGCTCAGAATTGTTTGAAACGGATAAATATACAAAAATCACAGATTTTCCAACGGGAGATGGGGTCAGGGAAGGATTAAAACAACCAAAGTTGCTCAGAATTGTCTGAAACGGATACATGTGTAAAAATCACAAATTTTCCCACGAGGGAGATCCATGACACATTGTGATATTATAAAATGGAAAACGTCTGTAGGAAACATGTCGGTCGGTGGAAAAGTGATGACACATAGTCATAGTACAAAATAGGAAACGCCCACACTCATGCCTCTGTTTGTGACTCATTCCGAAAATATATACAGCGTGTTCTCTGTAAGATTGCATTCAGGAACGTTCCACAATAGCTACAGTGAACCGCTCACTATCAAGCGAATTGAGTCCATCATTGCAGGTTTATAATTTGATGACATTGTCTCCATTGAAGATGTTGATGTTTCAAGCAGAACGCCAAAGCCGTTTCCATTCAGGCTGTTCCTGTATGAACTCTACCCAGCGTAGAGGAGAAGTGAAACTTCACTGCACTCCAATCACCTTCAACTCCAGAGTTTTGAAAGGATGGCGGTTGGAGGCGATTGAACATGCGCACGTTGAGCGAACTACAAGCCTCAATCTATGCCTGGGGCTTGGTAAACCTTCACGGCAGGAAGAGCACCAGTATCCGTTTTAAGCCATATACTACGCCAATGCCAACAACTCCACATGCAGACAATGTGGGTGTTGCCGGAAACACGCGCATGCTGTGTACACCATGCTCGTGCTACATCAGCATGTATGCTGCTCACCAAAAACAAAAACAAAAAAACAAAAAAAAAACAAAAAAAGCAATCAAGTCCAGCTGTACAGACTGTGCGGTTTTGACCACATACTGCATTTTCAAAGATGATCAATGCAAAGACAGAAGAGTATACGAACATAGAGTCATCTCTAACTAAAAAAACACATAAGGTCCTTCAACAGGACCACCAACTGATTCAATATGAATGCAAACAGCTGAATGAATGTTGATGGATGTTTTTTCTCTAGATAGTAAAGGAAACTTTTGGATTTCTAGATGGTTTTGATTTTTTTTAACTTGAAGATTTCTCTCTCTCTCTCTCTTCCCCTTTTTTCTTTTTTATGGCAGGATAGTAAAGGAAACTTTTTCCCTGCAAGGGCGGGCTTAAGATAGTAAAGGCTTTTGGTTTTATCCAGAATTCCC
The DNA here is from genome assembly GCA_949752745.1 of Protula sp. h YS-2021. Taxonomy (NCBI): domain Eukaryota; kingdom Metazoa; phylum Annelida; class Polychaeta; order Sabellida; family Serpulidae; genus Protula; species Protula sp. h YS-2021. Next base: position 57,047,155 of record OX457024.1, read on the forward strand.
AAGGGACTTCTAGATAAATCCAAAAGGTTTCTCCTGACTCATTGGAGGTTCAAGACAGCAAAGGTTTTTGATGTTATCCAGATGTCTCATGGTCTCATCCAAATGGTTCAAGATAGTAAAGGCGACTTTTGGATATATCCAGATATTCCATGGGACATCTGGATATATCCAGAAGTTTCCTTTTTACCGAACTATACTTGCTAAAATGGGGGAATTTTTCTCATTGGGGCGTTTTTCCCATAGAGGATTATGTCTGGATTCGCTTGGAAGTACTGGAAAGAGCAATACAATTTTATCCCTGTTAATTGTATTCTTTTTTGCATTCATCAGCAATTATTTAGTCTTTTTTCTAGTCTTTTAAATGATCACGATAAACACATGCCACATTGTCTGGAATCTAATGTCTGGAATGCAATGTCATAGCGTTTCCGAAAGTGCTTGAAAGTCATCCAGTTACATCTGTGTTGCAAACTTAACTCCTAACCATAAATGTCAACATCCTAAAACGAGTGTGAACAATATTCGAGTTACTCGAATAGTAAGTAGAGTTAAAAATGACAGTTAGAATGTGTGAAGGAGACATAAGTATCTTTTTGCGGAATGTTCTTGATGTAGAGTGAGTTATACTAATTAAAAGTACAATTACACAAAAAAGTATCGAGTTATGCTTTATTATAACATTTAGCGTAATAAGTAATGGAGAGTTAGACTTATCTTTGGTAGCGCGTGTCCTTTTTTCATTGAAGTTAAAGCGAATATGGAAAATGAAATCTTAGTGAAGTGTGTAAGTAGAATATAGCCCTCAGCCTTTGTTTTTAGCCCTCAGCTATAAAATGGCTAAGGGCTACTGCTGTGGCTTTGCGCGTCCGTCTGTCCGTCTGTCTGTCCGTCCGTCCGTTAACACTTGGCTTGTAAACACTTTCTAGCCTACAATTCTTTTGCAATTGCTAAAATAATTCAGATATAGCTAGTATATTATAGTATTGTATATGAGCCATATTCGCCCAAGGACAGTGCCTCAGTTGGACTCTGAAAAGCACAGTGTCTCACGGTAAATGCTTTTGGTTTTTTCATCTTAAAGCACTGTCAGCCTATTTCAGGTGCTTCAAGCCCACAAGAAAGCACTTAGTAAGAACAAGGCTAGAAAATGCCAAGAAATGACCAATAGTGAGAGAAATTCAATTTCGTTACTACACTTTTCACTTCTTTTCTGTTTATAATTAGCAAATATTTTATTTTGCGTTTAAAGCAAACAAATTGTATTTTAGGAAATGCGCGTATTTCTTCTTGGCCCTTCATTTCAGGGTATATACGAATTCCGGGAATTTTTTGGGAATATGCCTATTCCCTGGTTTGCGCAGCGAATACGTCAATTTCCTGTAAATGTCAGGGAATGCACGTGTTCCCTTATTACACTAATTCTCTGTCACAAAGTTGAATGACTAGGACACCATAACTCAATGGCCTCACTAAAAAGTTGTTTTAGTTTGCAACGTAGAATGGAGAGTATACTTTCACAATATAACCAACTGAAAAGGATTTTGCTTTCCTCTTTATACTGATCAGTGTATTTTACATGAAGTAATGAACTAAAATAAACCAAAATGGTGTGAGAGCTTCATCGTGAGTGCAGGTTACAACAAACACAAAGAAAAATTGTTAGAGCAGCGTAACATTGATAACCACACAGTTTAACGTTTATACGTACATTTTAGTCATACTCTTTCACAGATCAATGGGAAGTGTTCTTTCACATTACGCCATTTGAAACATCAACTAGAGTAGTGATTGTATGAGAATAAGTGTCAACACCAAAGACAGATTACGACAGTGAATGTTTAACACCTAGACTGTCTAATACACTTTATATAAAAGAAAACAAGCACAAATTAAAATAAATAGATAAAAAGACATGTTACCAAAAAGATATGTTATCATCAACCAAAAACAAACTGTTTTGCTAGAGCAGCATATTAATTACGGTCTATTCACTGTTTCTAAGCTTGCATGTACACTAAATAGAGTGATTCATGTACCGTCACATCCCGGTCATAGCAAACAAGAACTAAATGGTTCTTGCAAGTTAACGCCAATGACTTATATTACACTGCATAATTTCCCTTTGTGAACTTTTCTAAAAAAATAAAGTGGCAACTTAACTTTGACATCATGGCATAATAAACATAATAACATTAACTGGAGTGGTAGATTTAACTTAAAACGCAGTTTGTGTTTTTTTGTTTTTTTTTGTATGCTGGCCAATGGTCACTGATCTTTACATCTAGGCCCTGTAGTTAGCTTGACAAGAGCACCTTTTCATCACTGCGAATTATGCCATCTATATGAGCTTGCATGCTTAAGGTTATTAGAGAGCAATCACATCAAGATCATACTAAACACCAATCAAAATTGTAGGTATACAGCAAATGGCAAAATGTGGAACGATTGAAAGACAAAATACACAAATAGAAATCAAGTGGCAATGTTAAAGTCATATTAAACCCATTTATCACACTGTGACCTGCGTTAAGCTTTGGACAACTAAAATCGTTAGCTGTATCTAGCAACAAGTATTCTATAAATGCAAACATGATTCAATTGCTCAATTAATTCATCATATGCAATCATTTCCAATCAAAATTATGTTTGTTTTATGAAACTTGCGTTGAGTCATACCCTGATCACTTCTTTAATCTGCGACAAATGTTTAATATTTTTATAAAGAGTTTTTAGAATGATCTCACACATTATAAAAAATTAGTGGGCCATCTTGAAACTTTAAGGGAATGTTTCGAGCTGAGATTTTCTTGTCGATTCTCCGGGTTTTTATATTTCTGTCATTTTTTCTGTATTATCCACTGATCTCAAGAGATTTTGTAATGTCTGTCAGCTGGGACATTTGTTACAGCAATCTTATTTGATTGTTTTATTTTTTCAGAAAAATGAGCGACTATGTACCCGTTCCATTTATTGTGAACGCTGCCACAGAGGAGGGAGAAATGGGCCAGTTAATGTTAAATAAAGATGCAGTTGATCTATTACAACGAACTGGGCCCGTTGCTGTTGTGTCCGTTATAGGTACAAATAAATGATGTATCTTTTAGATTGTATTGGTGGTGTCGCTCGAATAGGCCACAACAACGCTGTAACCACGCCGCTTCAACTATGTCTGGTTGATTTCAAAAATGTATCGATCCGTTAAAGAGTTGCGGGACATCGTATGGAAAAGCTGTACAATTGCCATGTTGTAAGAAGCTATGAAATTGCCAAATCAAGAAAATAGATATCAGCCACAGTTATAACTTTTGACTAACTATCGTAAATGACATTTTAGCTAAATGTTCCTAGGCTAACTGTCGTAATTCATTATTGGCAGACATTGTCTAGAATTGAACCCATGTACCTTTAAAATGTGTAGTTATTAATCACCTAACTGGAGAGCTCATATTTCAAAATCTCAGGTTATTGAAGTTGTCTTAGATTTAACTAAATGATGAAAAATTGAATGTAACCTTCTCAAAATTGAGAAAAACTACTTTATTTGTGTTCATTTTTCGAACGAGTTTTAGCTCAAACTAAGCTGTCACAGGGTGGCTATCTTAAGTCAAATGAAGGCCTTAGAGCGAAGAGTTGATTCCAGATGTTTTTCATATATATTACGAGTTTATGTTAATTCACGGTGCTACAGATTTCTTCACATTTGTGCATTGGGGTGAGAGGAGTAAGACTGTAACTTCAGTTTAAAATATCCTAGAACATTTGGTCAGACCTGGAGTTCAAGCCATCAAACATCGAAAACTAAAGTTATGAGTGTTACAGGACGATGAATAAACGTTGGGTATGCAACGCTATGTGTGCGATTATTCGCTCCACTACACACCACTTTTGCAACATTAAATCTGGTTGTTATTTGGTTGTGATTTGTCGCGGCTATAGATCAACGTCATTTTAAAGTCTTGGACACAAGGTTGAATAGGCGTTTGATAGCATCGTTGTGTACAACGCGTTCAGCGTTTGCTAACGAGGCTGCAAATGCATTGCAAAGTCCTCTGCTTTCTCAAGATGTATGTCATTTGAGTTGATCCGGGAAACGGATGTTGTCTTTGCCCTTATTACTGTGAGTTTTAAAGGGACTACAACTGGGTCCTGCTTACTTTTCCAAGCTCTTTAATCTATTAGTATTTGCTTGTCTGTTAGAGTAGGTATATGACAGTAACGGTATAGCATCTGCAAGGTCAATGTCCTCTAGATGTCTAAAGGGCATCAATTGAGCAATTTATGGTTAATCGTCTTTTGCATAATCCGGTGGATGCAGACTAAGAAACAGACAAGCGAAAGTACACAGCCTTGTCTGAACCCTGATTCGACCCTAAACTAGACAAATAAATCGCTACACAAAACTCAAAATGGTCGTAACATTTCACATTCATATTGACAATATTGAAAAGGTCCGACATTGCTTTCGGCGATGTAGAAATGTCTGCTTTCTGCATCTCGGCACAGTCGTGTCCTGGGGCTTTACGGTTTTCAGACTAGCTGCTTTAATTTCTGAGTCGGTTGGTGGGTTTGTGTCGAATTCTAGTGGTGCTTTCGTCTGGTTCTGAGTGGTTTAGTACTTTCAACCATTATGTGGTTCCTTTTTCACGTTCGGTTGTGGTGGTATCACCGTTACGGTTCTTAATAAGAACGCGTGCGACTGTGTACTGCCACAAATTTGTTGGTTATTTACGCAGAACTAAGTTCATGTCTTATGGCGACTTTTTTCTGTTTCGGTTGCCATGTCCTCGACGAAGCCTTTTCTTCTCTTTAGGAACGTCTCTTCTTAACGTCTTTGTCTTTTTGGCTCTATAAGCTGATTTGGCTTGTTCTAACCTTTGAGATTTGGTACTGAGCACTTTTTCTTTCAGCTGTTTTTCTTTCCGCGATCTTCGTCCAGATGTGTGATGACAACGATTCTTTCTTTGTTCTCTTTCTTTCGTAGCCTATTGGCTACAGCAGCTTTCACAGAAGTTTTTTCATTTTGTTCATTTGCTGTGGACCTCTTCTTTGTATAAGTCAGTAAGAGCACTAAAGCGGTTTCTAGACGCGATTGGCAAAGTCTTTCATGGCATTGGAATATTTATCAATCAGTTTGCTTTGCGTTATTGCTTCTCTTCCTCATTTTCAGCTTGATGGCTGCTGTTATTGGGTGTTAACATCGACTTCGCGGTATACTCTGACATCGTACAGGGACATCCGCCATTTGCCGTTTTTGATCATGTGATCGCTCTGGTTTACGTTTCTATTCTCAGTCGATGCCCTAATAAGTTTGTGGATATTATTATGCAAGAAGATAGTACCGCTGATGGCACAATCGTTGTTTGAGTAGAGACTTATCAAGCGTTCATTGTTGTCATTATGGTCACGTGTCCATATTTCATAGCGTTTGCCTTACATATGGGCTTCAATAGCAAAATTTCCATATCTGTTTTTGCATACAACATGCAAGTGAATTTCAGTTAATTAGAGGGGGACCAACCGAACATGCTATAGTACGTCTGTGCCAAATTTGGACGTGCTAGCCTTAATCATCTCAGGCTAGTTCGTAGGACAAGCTCATAGCAAAAAAAAGACTCATATAGAAACATATTTCCACGTCGTACGAATTCAGTAAAGCTTGAGAATTAAAAATCCCCAAGTGAAATTGTAAGAGTATTATATTTTTGCTTGATATTTCAGGACGATACAGAACGGGAAAGTCTTATTTACTAAACCGTTTGCATGGAGGCAGTGAAGGATTTCCATTAGGTGATACTGTGCAGGGGAAAACAAAGGGTATTTGGCTTTGGGCGATGCCTCACCCAAGTCAAGAAGACCTTACATTGTTGTTATTGGACATAGAAGGTTGTTATGCTTACTATATTTTAGAACACATTTAAAAGTTTAATAATTTAATCTGTACATGGAAAAGCAAAGCGTATTTGGCTTGTTAATGAGCACAGAAGTTTGTTATTTTTACTATATTTTCGAAAGCATTTTAAAATTTTATAATTTATCACCTTCACATATTTCGCAATTGCTTTGGTTTTAAAGCTTAGATATTAGTTATAAGCAATGTCGAAATGTCCACTTTAGTGTCACTTTAATTATCTAGCTGTGCAATTTAAAAATGCGATAGAAATTCAGAGCAAATAATTCATTTAAAGTAATTTTTAAATATCAATACAATAACATCAGTATTTTATTTAAAAACAGGACTTAATGACATTGAAAAGGGTGATTCCACACACGATATCAAACTGTTTTGCTTGGCGGTTCTATTGAGCAGCACCCTGATTTTGAACACTACAGGGGCACTGGATGACACACAGATTCAACAGCTACAGTATCCTTTTTCATAGCACAAGTGAAACTATACCAATTTTCGCTACTCTGTAGCGATAAATTGACTCCGGAGCTTGATTGCGAAACGTTTTTGCAACAAGTGGCTGCGTAGTACGATATAATATCGGCTTATGGCCTTTGCGGCGTTCCAGAGACAAGAGTTGTGTTGAAGGTCTATTGTGCTATTGCCAATGGCATTAAAGGAGTGTATGTAAATGGGTGTCCATGCAACAATTAACGTTTTAAATAGTGAAAGCTATTCTTATGTATAAAATATAGCGAATAATCACACATGCCTGTTATTCGCAACCCGTTTATTATACAATACACGCAAAACGCTAGTTCAAATTTTGATCTTCATGAAAATCAGGCTTTTCCTTCCAGTTTTAAGTACCGGCTTGCACACTGTTATAACACAGGACACATTTAGTATGTGCGGAAACGAAAAAATTTATTATTGAAAAATTAAATCTCATGATTGCATTTAATTTTGTTATGTAGCCCGACTTCTCAGCACTTCAGTTATATACATTTCGATATCATTAAATAAGGCAAAAGTCATATAATTCTGATAAAAGGACAAACTTGTCAAAATGAAACTTTGTAAACCGAAGGAAGGTCAAGCGGTGAAAGGGGTTTTTGTTTGCAAAACATATCCGCAAGGGCTGCCTAATACATATGTTTGACACGTTAGGATGCACTCGTTTAGTGTTCACTGGTCGCTCTAGGTTTAACTGAACTACATATGTGTGAAAAAAACTTTTAAAACCAGTATTCTGAGTTAGCTCTTTCCTGGCGATTTTTTTATTAATTACGCGTTTAACATCCAGCATTTGTATCATTCTCTGTCTAGACTGCATAGCTGCCATTAAGACAAGGCTTTTTTAACCAGTGCTTTTCCTGTGAAGAGTTGAATAATTAGAATGTTAAAATTGTAGCGAGTAGGTTCAATCCAGAAAATACATTATCTGGCATAGCTCAGAGAAATATAAAAAGAAATATGTGAAATATTAGGGACAATGGCCATAACAACAAAACAGCCTTGTAACGGAGCTGACAGAACACATCAAGACTGGTAGCCCTGAGAAAGAGGAAGACGGCCTCAAATTCAACCTCTTCTTCCCAAAGCTCATTTTTGTCTTGCGCGATTTTTTCCTGAAGCTGGAGTTGGATGAGAAGCCATGCACTCCGGATGAGTACATGGAAAATGCATTGAAGATGAGAAAAGGCAAGACACGAAAAATAGACATATATAACAAACCACGAGATTGCATTAGAAGCTTTTTCCCACAAAGGTAAGCATCTAACCTATCCAGTGTTGCCCCTGCGTTTCGCAGAATAAATCGTTCATCAAATCAGAATTTGTACAAAATAAGGCTCGTACTGGACGGATCTTTGACCAACACCATTAGAAATGCTAGTATTATTATAAAATAAGTCTGGGCAAACTTCAAGTGTAGCATACATCTGAATTAGATAATCCCCCAATGATCCTTTGTTAGAAATTGCATTCAAATCACATTATTAATTATTTAATTAGTTATTCTAAAACATTAACCCCGGTCATTATGTGACATTTATAAGATAATTTGTATCGCACAGAAAATAATCTGTTGGCAAAAAGGGAATTGTTTGTATCAAATGTTCAACGTTATATTAGACTTATGTCGGTTGAAAACAACGCATACTGTTGAGTGCAGCTGGTTATTGATGGAGACAGTTAAATAAATCAAATATATATAAAATATGAGGAAAACTCAAAGACAATCAGAAAAACAGAAAAAACAAATAAAAATGCGGAATTACACGAAAGCACAGTGCAGTTTCTTTTACAAAAGTATGCTGCCAATATTTACGCAAATAATTTAACACTTGACAAGCCTTTAGCTTGCAAGAATTATATGAATTTATGCGAGCAAAATTCGTCCTTTTTTTTCTTCTTGACACTTTTTCCGATTTTTTGTGTCTTCTTCTTCTCTGACACTATAGGCCCTACGACCATGAAACTTGGGACCTATGAAGAGCTTGATCTGAACATGTGCATGTCACTTTTTATTTTCGTCTTTGATTTCGTTTTCTTTGTAAAAACGTAGAAATGTGAAAATAGTGTATTTTTTGCAAGTAAATGCGTAGCATTTAACCCACATCACACACAGTTGCTCAGTGAGCTTTGTGCAAGCTCTCACTGCGTAAATAGATAACACGGCGTATGCTATCAGTCAATAAAACCTTAAGTCAACAGAAACCAAACACTACTCGGCTTATAAGACGTATTCAAACTGTGTTGTTTGCAATATATTATTCAAGAAATAACCCATTGAAGGAAGTATTTTTGCGTTTTAATTTTTTTCAAGTGTTTAACATTTCGCTAGCGAAGTGAGGTTCTAGTGTTAACAACTGCCTTCCAAATAGACAGATACGTAGGCTTATTTGCTTTTAGCCCGATGGCCCCTTTTTTAGATGGCCCCAACACCGTGTGCTTTCTTTGAAAGGAGTTTTTAATTACCACCTAAACATCTTGATAAGTAACGCCTAGAATGAAACAAACTTCAATTTTTAAGCTTAACTTATCTTTTTCAGGAAATGTTTTGTGCTTCCTAAACCAACTGAAGATCACACGCTACTCGGCAGATTAGATAAAATAGAAGAAGACAAACTGAAACCGGAATTCCTTGACGAATTGAAGCAATTGGTGGATTACGTATTCACAACGGAAAGTAAACCAATGACTGTCAGTGGCAATGCTATGAGTGGGGCAAGTAAGTAAAATTGCAACATACATATACAGTTACAAGCGGACAAAACGCCGATCACTCAGAGGTCTCCCCAGCGAGAATTATTTGGGAGTCTTTCAACAGTTATCCCTCTCCCTCCCTCCCTCCCCTCTACGCCATGAAAGTCACCGGGAGCGGGAGAAATAGGTTGATGGCTTGGCCAGGAGTCGCACTGCCTTCTGGGTGTCAAAAATTTCACCAATCAGTTGCATTAAATGTAGAATTTAAACTTTAGTTGTTGCTTTTTTTAAAGAAAAATAATCAGAGAACATTACTTAGTCGACATTTTCTCCGATTTTACATTTGTCGACGTTTTGACCGGCAGCGTTTATTGAGGCGGGGTCACCGTCTGCTCGGGACCTCAGTACCACCAGTGGTAATGAGGTCCCGAAGTGGCACTGAGGACCCGGTGGCACTGAGGACCCAAAATATTTTTTACTTTTAAAATCCTAGATTAAGTTGTTTTAAGCTGAAAGAAACGTTCAAAACCAAAAATCAATGCTTACTTTCCGAAAAAAGTGAAGATTTGGTACTGAGGGCCCGGCGGTGGCACTGAGGACCCAAACTTTTTTTTGCTTCAAAATGCTAGATTAAGTTGTTTTAAGCTGAAAGAAACGTTCAAAACCAAAAATCAATGCTTACTTTCAGAAAAAAGTAAAGTGGTGGTACTGAGGACCCGGTGGTGGCACTGAGGCCCGGTGGTGGCACTGAGGACCCAAACTTTTTTTTTGCTTCAAAATGCTAGATTAAGTTGTTTTAAGCTGAAAGAAACGTTCAAAACCAAAAATCAATGCTTACTTTCAGAAAAAAGTAAAGTGGTGGTACTGAGGACCCGGTGGTGGCACTGAGGCCCGGTGGTGGCACTGAGGACCCAACCATTTTTTTTGCTTCAAAATGCTAGATTAAGTTGTTTTAAGCTGAAAGAAACGTTCAAAACCAAAAATCAATGCTTACTTTCAGAAAAAAGTGAAGATTTGGTACTGAGGGCCCGGCGGTGGCACTGAGGACCCAAACTTTTTTTTGCTTCAAAATGCTAGATTAAGTTGTTTTAAGCTGAAAGAAACGTTCAAAACCAAAAATCAATGCTTACTTTCAGAAAAAAGTAAAGTGGTGGTACTGAGGACCCGGTGGTGGCACTGAGGCCCGGTGGTGGCACTGAGGACCCAAACTTTTTTTTTGCTTCAAAATGCTAGATTAAGTTGTTTTAAGCTGAAAGAAACGTTCAAAACCAAAAATCAATGCTTACTTTCAGAAAAAAGTAAAGTGGTGGTACTGAGGACCCGGTGGTGGCACTGAGGACCCAAACTTTTTTTTGCTTCAAAATGCTAGATTAAGTTGTTTTAAGCTGAAAGAAACGTTCAAAACCAAAAATCAGTGCTTACTTTCAGAAAAAAGTAAAGTGGTGGTACTGAGGACCCGGTGGTGGCACTGAGGACCCAAACTTTTTTTTGCTTCAAAATGCTAGATTAAGTTGTTTTAAGCTGAAAGAAACGTTCAAAACCAAAAATCAATGCTTACTTTCAGAAAAAAGTAAAGTGGTGGTACTGAGGACCCGGTGGTGGCACTGAGGCCCGATGGTGGCACTGAGGACCCAACCATTTTTTTTGCTTCAAAATGCTAGATTAAGTTGTTTTAAGCTGAAAGAAACGTTCAAAACCAAAAATCAATGCTTACTTTCAGAAAAAAGTAAAGTGGTGGTACTGAGGACCCGGTGGTGGCACTGGGGCCCGGTGGTGGCACTGAGGACCCAAACTTTTTTTTGCTTCAAAATGCTAGATTAAGTTGTTTTAAGCTGAAAGAAACGTTCAAAACCAAAAATCAATGCTTACTTTCAGAAAAAAGTAAAGTGGTGGTACTGAGGACCCGGTGGTGGCACTGAGGCCCGGTGGTGGCACTGAGGACCCAAACATTTTTTTTTGCTTCAAAATGCTAGATTAAGTTGTTTTAAGCTGAAAGAAACGTTCAAAACCAAAAATCAATGCTTACTTTCAGAAAAAAAGTAAAGTGGTGGTACTGAGGACCCGGTGGTGGCACTGAGGCCCGGTGGTGGCACTGAGGACCCAACCATTTTTTTTGCTTCAAAATGCTAGATTAAGTTGTTTTAAGCTGAAAGAAACGTTCAAAACCAAAAATCAATGCTTACTTTCAGAAAAAAGTAAAGTGGTGGTACTGAGGACCCGGTGGTGGCACTGAGGCCCGGTGGTGGCACTGAGGACCCAAACTTTTTTTTCGCTTCAAAATGTTATATTAGGTGGTTTTAAGCTGGAAGAAACGTAAAATACATAATCTAGAATTTAAAATAATCGGGTCCTCGGTATCACCACCTGGTCCTCAGGGCCACCACCGGGGCCTCAGGACCACCATCGGTTACTCACTACCACCGTCGAGTGCTCACTACCACCACCGAGTCCTCACTACCACCACAGGGTCCTCATTACCACTACGGAATCCTCAGTACCACCAACCGAGCCTCAGGGCCACCAACAGGTCATCGATGCCACCACTTAGATTTTTTCGAAAAGTATGATTTTTGTTATTATTATAATGGTTTACTTTCACTCTCAAACATTACAAATCTAACATGTAAAATGAAAATAAAGCAAGAATGTCCAGGGACGTTGTGACCAATCTAGTAAATCACGTATCAGTAGGCTTGTATGGTCGCCAGAAAGTGGTCATATTGCAAAACATGGCTGCGGAAAAATCTTACAAATTTGTAAAGGAATCCGCTCAAAATTGTGGGAGAAGAAGCATTATACAAAATTGCTACTAAATATTTATAAATACCCCCCTTTAGCCAATTTTTGGCTGATCGCTAAAAATAACTTTCCAAAATCATACCGCCCACAGAACAACTTTGCAAGTTTTGAAGACAATTCGATCCAAACTGTGAGAAAAAAAACCTTTTTAAATATGCTTCCAAACAATTTAAAAATGCCCCTTTTTGGCCAATTGTTGTCAGTCCCGATCGCGGGAGTAGAAGCATTTTCAAAATTAGCACCCCAAAAATTTACAATGCCCCCAATTTACCCAATTTTCTTTATGATCGGTTTTTCAAGAGACAAGAGCCTGGTGAACATTTATTCAAAATTGGAAGCTCATCCGATCGAAATTGTGGAAGAAGAATTTTGACAATTGGCTACAAATAAATTAAAGAATGACCCCATTTGGTCAATTTTTGGTCGATCGCCAAAACAAGTAAATTTTCAACACAGAAGCATCAAAAGAACAATTGTACAAAATTGGAAAGAAATCCAGTGAAAATTGCGGGAGAAGAAGCATTTTGAAAATTCGACGCCAAAAATTAAAAAAGAAAAATGCCCCCACTTAGCCAATATTATGCGGATCTCAAAATGAAGTAATTTTTCAAGAGAGGCCTACCTAAAAATATTCTTACAAATTTTAAGAAAATCTGACCAATACTGTGGGAGAAGAAGCATTTTGAAAACTAGACCGAATTTCGCTACACGTAGCGAAATAGCACCCACTTGCAAGGGCAGAGACACAACATATTTGGTCAAAGACACATTTTTCAGTGTTTCGACATAATTGTCAGCTTCCGGATTATTATCTTGAACGAGGCCATCGAAGTGAATATAATGTAACCTCATTTGGGCACAAATAAATCAAATTCAGTTTTCTAACCGTTTTCGAGATACTGGTCAACTTAGAGTTTTTGACCTTGACCATGATGGAGGAGGTCAAGATCACCGAAGTACCTCTTATATAACGTCTTTTTGGCTAAAGGGTCGAAATTGAGCTCAAAATCGCTCTATCTCCAACCTCTTTCTAGATAATAGTCAACTTCCGGTTTTTGACCTTGACTGTGACCCAGAAGGTCAAGGTCACCGAGGTACCTCTTATGTAACATAGTTTAGGTCCAAAGGGTCGGAAATAAGCTCAAAATCCTCTATCTCTAACCGTTTCCGAGATGAGTCGGCCTGTCGTTAAGGACGCGAGAGGTCACGTGACCTTTGACCTTGACCCTCAATTTTCAGTGTTTCGACCTCAAGGTCAAGGTTAGTGATGAAAGTTTACCCTTTACTGAGTACGTTTTATGCATTCACACTGGGATTTGAGCACCTTTATGGCTACTTTTCGTGATTAATAGGTGTTTCCAAAAATATTTTGACCTCAATTTGACCTTGACCTCTGAGGTTCAAGGTAAAAAAAAATTTACGGATTTGACGACAACTCATTACCCTCTATGCCTCTGCCAAATGCCGTCTTTTTACGACAAACCCTGTAGGAGGAGTTTTCTAGAAACCACCTTTGAGGTCAGAAAACTTTGACCTCAATTTGACCTTGACCTTCAAGGTCAAGGTCAAAAAATTTGCGGATTTGACGACATCTCGTTACTCTCTATCATTGTACCAAATTTCATCGTCCTACGTCAAATAGCCTAGGAGGAGTTTTCTGGAAACCTCCGTGACGGAAAAAAAGAGAAGAAAAAAAGGAAAAAAAAGGACAGTAATTTCGAGAAAAACTACAAACTTAAACCCATTTGCAAACGAAGTTTGCAAGTGGGAATTAACAATCGAAAATTTTTTTATGTCTCCCGCCCCCACATATATATATATATATATATATATATATATATATATATATATATATATATATATATATATATATATATATATGCCCCCCCTCTCACGCCAAAAAGATAAATTGCATTATAGCCTCCCCCCTCCTCCCCGTTCTCTCCCTCCTCCCCCCCCCCCCTCCGATGCCAAAAAGGGAAACTTCTCTTTTTTTTATTTTATGAATAGACATATGTATGTGTATATATTTTGTGGAAAACAATTAAAAAATGCACCCAATTTAGCCAATTTAGGCTAAATTGGCTAAAATGGCACATGCTCGAAAAATGCACGTCTCAGTGCATCAACACCGAAAGGTAGAATGCATAAAAAGATTGAACAAAATCATGACGTGTGAAAACGTCAATGCTGCTCATAGTACTGCTTTGATGAAGCCGCTTCAAGGCTTAATAATTGCAAAGCCGATGGGAAAGGCCAAAAAAAACGCAATTTGTCTTTGTTGGAGGGGTGGGGTGGGGGGGTGGTGGAGGCTATATATATATATATATATATATATATATATATATATATATATATATATATATATATATATATATATATATATATGCCAAAAAGAAAAATTTCGCATCTTTTTTTTTCTTCAACATTTTGTGAATAGACATGTGTATTTGTATATATTTTATGGAAAAAACTGTAAGATATTGAGATAAACATATTGGGTGATGGTGGGTGATGGTGGGGGTGGGGGTGGGGGGGCGGGGCAGTGGGAATACAAGAAGATAAAAGATCCCATGCCACCCCTGACGGCGTCGCCTAACGGGGTGGCAGGGAGGGAGGCGGAAGAAGCAGTGATTTTAAGATACAATTAAAGATGGGGTCGGGGCGGGGACGGGGACGGGGAGTTCATATGAAAAATTTTTCGGGACCTCAGTGCCACCGGGTCCTCAGTGCCACTTCGGGACCTCAGTACCACTAGTGGTACTGAGGTCCCGAGCAGACGACAACCCTTACTGCGTTTATTCGTGGACCTTTTGGAAGTCGACGTTTTGACCTTCGACATTTTGACCGTCGAGGTTTTATCCGGTATTCATAGAAGACATTCATGTAACCTCACTTTGTTGCCTCCTTCTCCCTGACATATAACCAGTTAAATTATACCCTCAGCACAATTACGTTGTGACGAATCAGACAATTTGTTCTTCCCAATTGTAGCATTGAAACACCCCAATATGGAAATACCACATCATTGTATGGGCCCATCCAATGGCTGGGCTAAATCAATACAGAGGCTATTGAAACAGCACATACAGTTTCTCCCCTTGAAACACGACTCTGTGAAGGAAAACAGCCCATAGGGACTTCGTCTCTAGCCTCAATAAAACATTTTGTTTTATATTTAGATTTGGGTGATATTTTTTTCTTGTTAAAAATTGTTAATTGACGAAACAATGACAATATTTTTCAGTAAGGGTTGTCGTCTGCTCGGGTGGTACTAGTGTCACTACCGGGTCCTCTGCAGTGCCACTAGTGGTACTGAGGTCGCGAAGTGGCACTGAGGACCCGGTGGAACTGAGGACCCGACAAATTTTTCATATGAACTCCCCGCCCCCATCTTTAATTGTGTCTTAAAATCACTGCTTCTTCCGCACCCCCCTCCCTGCCACCCCGCTAGGCGACGCCGTCAGGGGTGGCATGGGATCTTTTATCTTCTTGTATTCCCACCGCCCCGCCCCCCCTCCACCACCCAATATATGTTTATCTCAATATCTTACAGTTTTTTTTCATAAAATATATATAAATACACATGTCTATTCACAAATTGTTCAAGAAAAAAAAAAGATGCAAAATTTCTCTTTTTGGCATATATACTATATATATATATATATATATATATATATATATATATATATATATATATATATATATATATATATATATATATATATATATATATAGCCCCCCCCCCCCCCCCACCCCTCCTACGCAGCAAAGACAAACTGCGTTTTTTTTTTTTTTGTTTTTTGTTTTTTTTTGCCTTTCCCATCGGCTTTGTAATTAAAGCCTTGAAGCAATGTTTTGAAGCATTCAGTACCACTGGTGGTACTGAGGTCCCGCCTCAAACATTAGGTACAATTCTGCCGGCCTTGCATGTGCTGTTTCCATGGATGGGGTATTCCTATGCAACAGTCTGTAGATTTAGCCCATATTCTTGATCAGATGTGTTGTTTCTATGGATGGGGTATTCCTATGCATCTGTCTATAGATTTGGCACATACTTATTCTATATGTGCTATTTCTGTGGCTTACAGCTATAGGATGGGCCCAGTCTACACCCATCAACTATTAAAACAGCCCATCTTGTTCACAATGCAAGGCAGTTTGTTCCCACTTTTAAGGAGGGAAGAAAATATGTGCTATTCCTATAGCCAAATATGGGCTGAAACTATAGAAGCGCAAAACAACGAAGATGGGGCAAGTCAATACGTCGCTGTTATTGGATGGGCCCGTCCTACGGATGGGCTGTTTCAATACAACACCTATGACAAAAAAAGAAAAGAAAAGAAGTTCACGCCTGCATAGGCCTAATGGGGCATAGGTCTAAGTTACTCCTTAAAATTCCCGCGTAGGCCTAACGGACGGTGGGCTTGCTTGACTGCATGTCTAACGAACCGTAGGTCTAACGTGACGGCACCGTTTTTTATATATATAAGGTATAGCTAACATTATTCTTTTCCACCCCAAACGTCAGAAACCTGAAGTTCTAAGCTGAAGTCTAAGTCCTCACGTCTGCAGTATAAAGTCAAAAATCTGTAGTCAGCGGTTCTAGGTAAAAAGCACCACCTCCTCCTCCCCAGTAAAAATCCTCCAAATAAAAATCCTCCAACTTGGAAAACCAGTAAACAGCTCCGCCTCCCTTTCTGTGTTAAGTTTTGTTTTCACGGCAGGACGCGGATATATTACACGAGGAATGTAATTATGTTCGTATGGCAGTGGGGAAACATATATATAAACTATATATATACACGCGTGTGTGTGTGTATGTGTGTAGTGTGTGCTTACCTTTGTGCATACTTGAGTCTATTACCACGATAATTGGTCGATTTATGCCTTGGGTGGGTCCGCCTGTTGCTGTTGTTTTTCCGCCTGTTGGAAAATGCGTGTCGTCACATGACGTCAAAACATGAAAAATGCTTCATAGCTATAACTGCAGAACGAAATGTCGAATCAGCTTCAAACTTGGTAAGATAATGCCTTGGTGGGTTTGACTGTTCATGTTGTATTTGGCGTATATGACGCAACGCATGACGTCATATGACGTTGAAACGTGTTGTGAACACTTGACCTTGTTAACACGATAACTCTCGAACGACAAGTCCATCAACTTAAAACTTGGTGAGATTATGCCTTGGGTTAGGCTGCCGGTTGATTTTGTAGTTGAGGTATATTGGACAACGCATGACATGATATATCACCAAAAAGGTGATTGTACACTTGTGTGTCACCCGCTTCTCCTGTGAATTTTGAGGAAGGGTGGTTCTGTAGCACCCAGAGTGATTGGGGGGGGGGGGGGGGGCGCAATGCAGAGCCATTCCGAGGTGAGCGGATGAGCGAGTGGGGTTTGATTAGCAGGAGGAGGGAAAGGGTAGGACATAGCATGGCAAAGCATTTTCTGTTAGATTTTTCTGTTAAGGTCGCATATACATACCTCGAACAAGTCCGAAAACAAAACTGAATACAAAAAAAAAAAAAAAAAAAAAAAAAGAAAAAAAGAAAAAAAAAGCAATGGCTGGCTTATAAAAGTATTTGATATGTTCGGATACACTGATTTAGAATGCACTGGCCGCTCTTTTTGGACTATGGTTCCATTTTTAACTCTTTCTTAAGAACAACTTGTTAAAAATGAAAATCTTCGGGCCCGAATTAGAGTAAAACCGGTTGATAGATATTACCAATCGGACCTAGATAAACAAGTCGTACAGTAAAACATCTTTTAGTGACCACCTTGAGGTAGCGACCATTCCACATAATTATGATTATGTTTGCAGAAATGAACCTTTTTTTCTGTGAAAAGACAAATGGAGAATTTTTATTGGGGAATTCTGAGTTTAGTCGCGAGAGACATTTGATTGAGTAGGCGTCGATTGAAAGTGTGTGATATCAGCCTCTACTCTATATGTACTGACTGCTCTAGTTAAATACGGTGGGGATTTCATCATTTTCAAGAAGATTCTTGAATGTTCGTTCATTCTTTAGAATGCTTGAAAGCAAAAGCCACACAACTATGCATCCATGGCTATTTCTTACATTGCCTATAACTTACTTTTTTGTGTTACCTACCAATAGCTATTGCGTAACACGTCACCCAGTCAGTGTCGTTGTGGTGTATTGTGAAGTCTTGTCTTCCTTAACAGGTTGGAATGTGGGAAAGTTAAACACCTGACTTTATGTTTGCGCCAAGAACACTTGCGTTTTAGTCAGAGGCGAGTCTGGATTTGGCGATATATAAGGCCGTAATGGCCTTACCCACAATTCAGAAATAAAATGACTGACCATGGAATGTTGTGGTCCTATTTCCAGGCCTTGGTATTCTTTTTGCAGCAAAGTTGTTTTCATTTGGTTGCTAGACTGGAAATATTTTTCACTTTTAAATTGGGTTATCTGATATATTGTATTATGACACGAAAATATCCCCATCCCCCTCTCCCACTTGGTGAGTCATCTGTTGCACAGTTAGAAGAACGCGCTTCTAGTGCTTTTTTGGGAATGCATGAAGAGAAGGTATCATGGTTATAACTACACTTAGGATACAAACCCTTATCGTAACCTTAGGTAAAAAGTTGGAGCTGCGTTAGAGTGGTACCTAAATTAGATGGGGAGTGGCGGTTAGCAAAAATAAAGTCACTAATGAAATGTGGAACTGAGGTAGCGAGCACCTCCGGACGCGAAGAAAAAAGACGTGAAGTACACCCCATTGTAGTGACCACCTTCCAGATTGAAATAAAAGGATGTACGATAAAACCTGTCTATCTTGACCACCTTGGAGACCAGGATAAAAACGTACGTACACGACAACTACTGCAGTGAGAAACTACCAGACCTGGGCAAAAGGGACATACAGTAAAACCTGCTGGCGTGACCACCTTCCAGACCTTACAATAAAACCTGTTCGTAGTGACCACCACCCGGACCCGATAAATAAGACGTACAGTAACACCGATTTTAATGACCACCTTTTAGTGTTTACAGAAATGAATCTTTTATTTCAGTTAATAAACTAGAACCTCACTTCGCTCGCGAAATGTTAAACACTTGACAAAAATTAAAACGCAAAAATACTTCCTTCAATGGGTTATTTCATGAATAATATATTGCAAACAACACAGCTTGAATATGTCTTATAAGCCGAGTAGTGTTTGGTTTCTGTTGACTTAAGGTTTTATTGACTGATCTAGCATAAGCCGTGTTAGCTATTTACGCAGTGAGAGCTCGCACAAAGCTCACTGTGCAACTGTGTGTGATGTGCACCCGAACACTCGCGTAACGTCTAAAATACATCTATACTAGATCGGCAATATCGGCAACTTCGTCGGCCGATGTATCGGTTGCACATAGGATTAACTATGGCCCGACGCATAATAGATATAGCGGCTTCGTACATCGGATATACATCGGACCGATATATCTTTAATACGTCGGGCCACCGTCGTATTAAACTCTTCGACGTCGGATACCAACCGTCGGCTAAACGTCGGTTATACGTTTATATTCCGATGCATTTCCGACGAACTTCCGATGATTTTTATACGTAAAAAAATTGTTTCTGACCTTAACTGACCCATTGAACCTTTACCAACCATTCATAATTCACATATTCATACATACACCATAGCATATCAATATACAACATAGCATATCTATATATTGCAACTGAACACTAGTACTTACTCGGGTTTGAACCGGGGACCTCTTGCATCCTAGGCGCGGAACATACCTCTACTCCACGGCGGCTGGGGCTAGTTTTGAGGCAAATGATAATTTTCAAGTATATTCATAATGCACCACTATTGATTCTTCATAATGTCCCCTACAAAACGTCAATCGATAAATTTCCGACGCCGAATAAGCATCGGAAAATATGCGTTTTATAGACGTATAAAAAATACGTATAATATACGATTGCAATATCGGCATCTTTTTTCCGATGTATTTCCGACGTCGTTTATACATAGGAAAATATACGTTTTATAGGCGTTTAAAAAAATACGTATAATACGCGTTGGCAATATAGGCATCTTTTTTCCGACGCTGTGGAATATGTGGAGCACTCGTACACAACGCAATATATATATATATATATATATATATATATATATATATATATATATATATATATATATATATATATATATAGTTTTCATTTCAAGTTATGCGTGAAATACACAAATTTAGAGATCCATTGGAAATGGGTATATTTCCAACGTTTCACCGACAAATATAACTATATGTATAATATGCGTATATTTTTATACGCATATTACATGCTTGTAATATCTCAAATAAAAACATTAGTTTTCGTCGGAATTCGGTATATTTCCGACGTATAGCCGATGTAGTGATATATTTGAGATCCATTGGAAATCGGTATATTTCCGACGTTTCACCGACAAATATAACTATATGTTTAATATACGTATATTTTTATACACATATTACATGCTTGTAATATCTTAAATAAAAAAATTAATTTTCGTCGGAATTCGGTATATTTCCGACGTATAGCCGATGCAGTGATATATTTGTATATTATACGATTATTGTAATCCGTCGGTTATACACCAGTAATATCTTTTTCAAAAACAATAAGTTTTGTTCCGTCGGAAGTACGTCTATGTCAGACGTTGGGCCAACATATACAAATATATGTATAATGAACGTATAAGTAAATACATCGAATATACGTATGCAATATCCGTTTCATTTTTTTACCATTGGTCGGAAGTTAATCTATTTCCAACGTATAACCAATGCATAAAAATATATGTATAATATATGCATTGAGAAAAACTTGTAATATATGAATATAATATTTTTAGCAAAAAAAATTCCCAATTGGTCGGAAGTTCGTCGGAAAAAGATGTCGGCCCGATGAATATTTGCCAACATCTATTAAACTGAGGAAAATAATCATCGGGCCAACGTCGGTAACCGATGAACTTCCGACGAATGAGAAAAAAATGGAAATTCGACTATTGCCAACCTATAACCGATGCATTACCGATGCATCGAAGCCGATGCCGACGTTTTCCGACCTGGTTTATACCGTTCCGACGTCGGCCCGACGTTACGCGAGTGTTCGGGTGGGTTAAATGCTACGCATTTACTTGCAAAAAATGCACTCTTTTTCACATGGCGTTTTAACAAAGAAAACGAAATCAAAGACGAAAATATAAAGTGACATGCACATGTTCAGATCAAGCTCTTCATAAGTCCCAAGTTTCATGGTCGTAGGGCCCATAGTGTCAGAGGAGAAGAAGACACAAAAAAATCGGAAAAAGTGTCAAGAAGAAAAAAAAAAGGACGAATTTTGCTCGCCCAAATTCATATAACTCTTGCAAGCCAAAGGCTTGTCAAGTGTTAAAAATAGAAAATGGTTATTGGGTAATTAGGAGTTTAGTCGGGGAGACATTTTGCGACAGTGGCTAACACACAATGAAGCTCAAAGGATTCCTTTTAGGGCTCGCCAAACAGAGAGCGGTGCCATTACTCCGCGCTCGTTCCAGTTGTTTAAAACAATAGCAATAAAGTCTAAATTTTCTAAACTTACTGCCCCTTTTCATTGATTCCAACAATAATAAAAGAATGTTTTTAAAGCGAGTGTTTAAAACCCTTCTGGCCCAAATGTCACACTTTTCACTTCTGTCCGAAATGTCACCTGCTCAAATGTCATGGATTCCATTTCTTCCCTTTTTAATAAGTTTTATTGAAAATGCTGAATAAGTGAAATAAATAATTTAGTTTTTTTTTATATCAAAAGTTCAGTTACTGCTGTGATTAAAGATCTCAAATATGAAAACATCCGACCTCAAAAATGATTTCTTGACATCATTAAAACAAAATTACATGTCAAAAAGTTCGCACTAAACAGGTGGTTTTAGGTAAAAAGCATCGCTCCTCCCTGGTGAGCCCGCCCTTTCCCCTTGTTGGTAAAACCCCGCAGTTTAGAATACCCGATTAAAAAGCACCCCCTCCCCCTTGTGTTAAGTTTCTTTACATGTTTCACTGAGAGAAGTGATGTATGGGTGATTGAAAATATGGAGTGAAGGACATTTGACCACCAGCGAAATGAAAAACCGACTGTTTGCTCACCTCTTCAATTTACTATCATCCACCAATTTCTGTGTAACAGCACTGTTGGGATTCATGTCTGTAAAAGCTGGATTTCAGGTGATTGTTTGTGGTGGGATACAGAAAAAAATGGTGATGGCAAAAATGGTGACAGAAATAATTGTAATGGCAATAACGGTAAACGGAAAAAATGACCAACGGAAAAATAGAAAAGTGTTAAAAACGGAACAATAGTAATGTTTTCAAGTGTTCAATTAACTTCAATTTATGTCAAAGAAATTACTTTGTATGGTTACTCAACATAAAAGGAAGTCCACTCAACGCCATTAATGCTAGCCCGACATTTGATCTAAATCTCAGGATACGACAATTGGTATAGATTTTTTCGTGTTTTTATTGGAAGCGAAAAATAAAGCAATTGAACAATGTTCTTCTTATTCGCTGCCTATGCCACGATGCACAATATTAAGATTTCAATAAAAAGTAACTTGAAAGGTTTTCTACTTAACATAAAAAAACTGCATCAAAGTTCCATCATTGCCTTGGAGTGTCTAACTGCAGTCTGACTGACCAGAGTATCAAAGGTGAATTTTACTTGGACATGTTGTGCCAGACTTAATCCGAATGGAGGTGGCGCGTCACTGAAAAGGTATATAAGAATTTTAAAGTTAGTGGGGTTTTATCAGCAGTTACTTTTTACATCCTGGGGATAATACAAAGCAGTAGAGGCAAACCTAAAATTGCGCATAACTGGATCATTGCACTAAGAAAAATGAAAACAAACGATTTATAACTTGGTACTGTGTTAGGCGTAAGCTAGACCGTTTTCGCTACCAAGTAGCGAAAATTACACTTGGGGGTCACAAAAATACGATTATGAGCTCTTAACCTCTTACATGTCGCCTTTTAGGCCCAAAGGGTCGAAAAAAAAGCTCAAAATCGTTCTATTTCTAACCGTTTTCAAGAATATTGGCCCACTTCCGGTTTTTGCTTTGCCTCTGGCCGACGAGGTCAAGGTCACCGAGGTATCTCTTACATATCATCTTTTAAGCCCATAATGTCGAAAATAAGCTCAGAATCGCTCTATCTCTAACCGATAAAAGGCCAATTCCGGTTTTTTACTTTGACCATGGCCGAGGAGGTCAAGGTCACCGAGATACCTCTTGCATATCGTCTTTTAGACCCAAAGGGCCGAAAATAAGCCCATAATTGCCTTATCTCTAAACGTTTTCGAGATAATTGCCCACTTCCGGTTTTTTACTTTGATCATGTCCAAGGAGCTTAAGGTCATCAAGGACCCCTTACATATGCCCTTTTAGGCCCAAAGTAAGCTGAAAGTTTAATCTAATCATTATCGAGATAATGGCCCACTTCCGATTTTTGACATTGACTATGACCGAGAAGGTTCAGGTCACTGAGGTACCTCTTACATATCGTCTTTTAGGCCCAAACGCTCAAAAATAAGCTCAAAAATCGCGCCATCTCTAACCGTTTCCGAGATAATGGTCAGCTTCCGGTTTTTTTTTACTTTGACCATGACCGAGGGGGTCAAAGTCACCGAGATACCTCTTACATATCGTTTTCTAGGCCGAAACAGTACAAAATAAGCTCAAAATAGCTCTATCTCCAACCGTTTTTGAGGTAATGGCCCACTTCAAGTTTTTTACTTCGACCATGATCGAGGATGTCAATCGTTCTCTAAGGTCATAGTTTAAAATGCGGATTTTACGGCGTCTAATCAGCCTGTGTCTGCAGTGAGCCAAATTTCATCACTCTTCAGCAATTAGGAAAAAAGCCAAACGCTGCAGCCAACTTAAACTTGCACGCGCATGCTGTGATGGCTTTCATTGAGAGCTGGGCGATCAATATACCAAGGCTGTTATCTATCGTTTTATTTTCGTAAAACGCGCTTTTGCGAGTAAAAGCGCAATTCGCGTTCTTCACTTTAGATGGGTTCCCTTCCGGTAAATAATACCACGCAAATAAAAATGAAATTTTTCCTTGTGAATAGAATGGTCCCTCTACTCTCCATCCTGTCTTCCCTCCATCTCCAGCCAATCAGCAAGCGAGAACGATAAGACTTACGTCATTCGAAGACATCAATCATTCCCTTCAAGCCCCAAAAAGTGGTGACAACGCACCCAGGCTTGTTGCGGGTTGGCTGGGAGGGAAGATAGGCTAAAGTGGAGAACGCGAATTGCGCTTTTACTCGTAAAAGCGCGTTTTACGAAAATAAAACGATAGTTTTACTTCGTAAAAGCTTTAAATTCGCTTATCTCCACTTTAGATGGGACTAAAGTCCGGAGAAGGGGAGCCTGCCATTCTGTTGAAAAATTGAGAAATAATTACGCGAATTGTGCTGTATACTCGACAGAGTGCAATTTCCTTGGACATAAGGGGACAAAGTGAGAGAAAAATAAAAGACTTAAACCATGTTCCGCTTTTACTATTCTTCCAACTAATAGTCGAGAGGAGCACTCCCGATCCATTGACAAAGAATAACAAAGAGTAGTACTAACGGTCAAAGGACTCCAACGTAGTACCAAGCTAAAATTGACCATCAAACCAACCGTTTGAATGAGTATCCTATCCATCCCCCACCTGCCTCCCACTGGATGGAGCCCGACCTGGTATACTCTGATGCTATGTATTATCATGCAGAAGGTACAAAGTAAATCAACTTTATTGACCTTAAAAGTTTATTTAAAAGCAGTAAATCCAAAACCTGATTTACGTAAAATAAAATTCTTAACACAGAGGAAATTAGCTCCGTCTGTGCCAGTAAATGCATGCTGGCCTTAAGGCCTGAACACATAAATGGAACACAAACTGAAGTATTGTCACGATCTCTAGCATAAGTGAAAATACTGATAATAAGCACCTTATTCATGAAATTAAAATTACTACACACCCACAGGGTGAAGGCGTAATCACAGAATTATAAATTGTTGAGAACTGTCACAATTTGCATATGGGATCAGTCCCAGAAAAAATGGCACCTACGGTACTCATGGTATGGTCACTGTAGGAATGGGATACCTTCTTCATTGGATCAAGTGAAGCTAGACTATATCGAACCGGGCAAGGAGAAGAGATGTCTATCTCTGCTCTCCCCCCCCCCCCTTTTCTTAGTAATAACTAGGAAAAGGGTTACATAATCAGCCCTGAAGAAGGAAAATCCCTGCTACAGTGACGGTGCCTTACAACAGACTCTTGAATATGGTACGAAAGCATAAATACTCTTGGTCCCAAAATATGGGATCGAAAGAAAACTTCGCTGTTAAGCGTGGCTAGATGTCTCTAGAAGCGGTTGTGGTCCATCAGGAGGTGCGGTTATTCTTGAACTTATGTTGATAGCCGCCTCGACCCTTGGATGGTCCACCTTTCTGTTTGCCCTTGCTTTTCGGTCTAGGGGTGACCGGTCTGTTAACAGAACAAAAATTAAGCCTTAAATGTTGATTCTGCCGCTATAAAAGGGGCCACCGAATAAATCCCGGAGATTTCATCTTGGGAGAAATCTTTTAGGTAATATTTGATAAAAGAGTTTGGCGAAACCCAGCATCCCGTTTTGAGAATTTCAGAAAATGACACATTGCGTAAAGCCCTAAGTGAATTTGCCACCTGTCTTACTTGATGGGCTTTAACGTTCAACTCTGATAGGAGATTGGTATCAGACTGTGTCCCTTCATAGGCTGTGATAATGACCTCTTTAATGTTACGAGAAATCGTTTGTTTGGAGATATCCTTATTGAAATTCGGCATGTGGGAAATGATCAAGGCTTTTTGACCTGATGACCGATATGTTTCCGAAATAACTAAATACTGTCGTAGTGCTTGTACGGGGCACAATGACACGCGATCTCCCGGGTTGTGTTCTTCGGGTAGGGACGGTAGGGCTATATGATCAAATGTGCCCATCCCGTGAGTTTTGATATGTGTTTTGCCCATGAATCCCGCCCTTGGTACGAGGAATACCTTATCCCAAGTCCCGTTTTCCTTACTCACTGTTCTGTCTAAGGCGTGAATTTCACTTCTTCGTTTGCCTGATGCCAACGCCAATAGAAAGGTGAACCTTAAGGTGGCATTTTTAGCTGATATTACTGATTCGTCAAAAATGTCAGGCCTTTGAAGAAACCGAAGAACTAGTGACAGATCCCATTTTGCCACTGTGGGCGTACTGGGGGGGGGGGGGGAAATTCACCTTAAAGTGTCTGATCAATTGTGACAGGGCGGAGTCTTCTCCTGGGTCATAGCCTGTGGATGCTTTGAGTTTAGATCCTATGGCTGCCCTGTATCCCTCTATTGAGCCTACTTTTAAATGTTCGTCCGTAAATAGATAGTCCAGAAAATCGGCCACGACTGGTGGGGATGCCTGGAATGGATCTATTTTCGATTTGGTACACCACGAGGCAAATTTATTCCACTGGGCTCTGTACACCTTAGCTGTGGATTGTTTATGACTACTAACCATTTTATCCACTACTTTATTCGAGAAACCTTTCTTCTTTAAGAAAGATTGGTCAGACACCAAAGGTGCAGGTTCAGCAGGTGAGGGGCCGGGTGGAGGTGATGCCAGTGTGGTTGGGATAATAGTTCTTTGTGGCATTGGATCGGGATTGATTTGACCACCTTGCATTGTAGCAATAGGGAAAACCATGGAGCTTCCGGCATCCATGGGGCCACTAACAGGAGGAATCGTGGTTTCAGTTTGATTACCCTTTGGAGAACTTGAAGGAGTATTGCCTGTGGGGGGAAGGCGTACAATACTTCTTGGGTTGGCCATGGGCAATTGAGTGCGTCCACCGCCCATGCAGATGGATCCGGGCAGGGGGAGATAAACCTGGGCAGTTGGGTCGTCATGGAATTGGCGAATAGGTCTATGGAGGGCGGACCCCATGGTGATTGACCTGCTACACATCGGAAGGATGTGCGTGCTAGGCACCATTCCGTGTGAATTACTTGTCCCTCCCTGGAGGCCAAATCTGCCAGTACATTGAGTTTTCCCGCTAAGTGATGGGCTGTTAGGGTGATGTGACACTGGCGAGCAAAGCAAAGAATCTTGCATGCTAGTTTCGAGAGAGGAAGAGACCTGGTCCCTCCCTGTCTGTTTAGGTAAGCTACTGCCGTAGAGTTGTCTAAAAGGAACCGTACGGATTTGCCCCTGAGAATGTGATTCAATCTGTTTAGGGATATCCACACTACTCGTAACTCTAACCAATTGATGTGGTAGCTGTTTAGGGGGGAGCCCATAACCCTTTCCATACCTGACCCTGACAGTGTATCCCCCAGCCCTTCTGGGACGAATCGGTCTGAAGTTCTATCTCTGGGGGTGGGGGATGAAAGGGGACACCCTCGGTCATCACTATGGGATCGCACCACCATTGTAGGGGAATTAGTGTTTTCCCAGAAATTTTTGTTTTGGCACGGGGAAACCTCCCTTTTCTTAGTGCAAATCTGACCTGTCTTTGAAATGGTCTGTAATGCAAGCGGCCTAAAGGGACCGTTTTTTCGGTTGCAACTAGGAGACCTAACAGGGATTCCATTGCCTATAAGTTCACGTTTTTGTCCGCTGGGATTGCTTTTATTGCCTGGCAGACCCTTTGGCGTCTCTCTTCGGTAGGAAAGGCTCATGCATTTTTTAGATCCCACCTTTCCCCGAGGAATATAATGTCTTGTTTGGGTGAAAGTTCCGATTTGGGTATGTTGACTACGAGCCCTACCTGAATGACTTTTCGAACTAGAGTTATAGTTTGAAGACGGGCCGCTTGTTTGTCTTGATGGGCTAGTAACCAGTCGTCTAGATATTGGAACACCAACATGCCTTCTAGGCGAGCCCAAGACTTCAGAACTTTCATTACTTTTGAAAACACATACGGGGCCGTGGAGAGGCCGAAAGGAAGTGCCCGAAACCAAAAACGTTGTAGGCCTATTTGAAAGCTTACGAATTTTTTGGTTGAATGATGTAACGGGATATGGAGGTACGCGTCTGACAGATCTTTCGACGTGCCCCACATCCCTGCCTGAAGGCTTTCTTTTATAACTTGGGCTGTGTCCATTTGGAAAGTTGTGGTCATTAGGAATTCGTTGAGGGAGGAGAGGTCTATGACCAATCTTCACCCGCCTGATTTTTTGGGGACTAGGAAGACCCTGCTGAAAAAGGCTTCCTGGGTTTCGGGCATTTCCTCTATGGCCTCTTTTTCTTTCAGGGATATCAACATTTCCTGAAGGGCTACATCTTTGTCTGACCCTTTGGGGTAGGAGGTGACTAAGTTTTCTGGTGCCCAGGCAGTTAGGGGAATAGGGACTTTGTGACCCCTTTGATCCCGTTTGAACGGTAGAGAATACCCGTTTTTGAGCCATCGGACTACCCGACGAGGGGCACCCATTTCTGCCCAGGCCTTCCAGAATTTGCCTAGCCTTCCTCCTACGGGCCAGCAGGAGATGTAGGAATGCAAATCATTTGGATTTTCTACACTTATTAAAGTATCGCCAGGAGACCAATGAGTCTCTGGGCGGTACTTTGATTGGCTGCTACCTGCTCTGTTGCGGCGATGGGCCCTCCTGTCGACTGCTGTGACCTGACTTGGGCTTCTTGGCCGGAGGGGGTTGCGATTGGGAGATGGGCTTAGCCTGCTCCGAGTTTGGGCGTTGAACTCTCTTGCGTTTGAGTGGGCGCCGGAATGATGCACGGGACATCCTGGACATCAAGGCGAAGTCTTGTGATAGGGAGCGGCTTTCTTGATTTACTCGCTCTATTTCCGCGGGAGGAAACAATTCTTTTTCACCCAGAATGGGAGCATGACGCAATTCCCTCAACCCTTTCACGCTCGACCAACAATGTTGTAAGAAGGCATCCCGTCTGAGGAAAACCATGGACGTCATCAGGTAAGTAGATAGCTTGACAACGTCCCTGGTTGCAAGAGCCAGACATTCCAATAGTTTGGACGTGACCGGATCATTGAGGCGTAGATCCTCCCAACGCGTTTTTAACGCTTTCAGAGTGTGGTCCTGAAATGACATTACATTAAGAATATGTCGTGAGGACGCCTCAATGGTCTTAGCGTCTTTCTCCACTAGTGGAATGTCCGAATCGTTGCGAACCGAGGGCATCCAAACCGTGCGTTTCGACGGTTGCTACAAAGGTTCTGAAGATATTAGGTCGTCCGATGGTCGATACGGGCTGGTCTTACAGCACAGTGGTGCGAGGCGTGAAAACGGGATAAGGTACGGCCCTCGGCGTTGTCCATCTTTTTGAACTCCCTTGTTCGTACTGCTACCGCGTTAGCGATGCCTTCGCTGGTAGGTAGCGCGATAAATGGGTCTTGATGCAGCGGAGCCGTCTGAGAGGTCATCCGGATAGGAGGATCCTCTTTATCGGCCGTAGGAGAGCTGGCAGTTACCCTAGCCAGACGGGCAATTTCCTGAATTGCGTCGCGAAAAGGAACGTCTTCTGGAGCTATTGTAGATGAGGTGATGGATGGAGTGGCATTCTCGCTTCGTGGAGTGAAATCCGGTGGGGAGGGGGTCCTGATTGGGCGTCTCCCTGCTGCTGCCGGATCTTTCCAAAGCTTCTGGCCACTACTAGGGGATCTGATATAGTCCATTTCCCTGAGGGGAAGGCGAAACTGAGAGGAAGGGGGTGTATCTGCTGCCTCCTCACTCGATTCTCCACCTTCTGACTCTTGATCCTCTGACTCCTGTTCGGGTTCCCGTTCGTGACTTGTGCCTGCCGATTGTGATGGGACGTCACCCGAAGGGGTATAGATCTCCCGTTCTCGGTTTAGTGGAATGGAAGACAGATGGGATGTCACTGACTGGACCAACTCTTCTTCCTCCTCCTCTCCCATAAAGCCTGATCCTCGCCCTGATGGGGGAAGCCCTGAGGATTCAGCGTCACTGATCACTTCTACTGACGGTAGTTGTGTGCTGGGATCTACATGAGAAGGGGATGGAGTGGTGAGTGGTTGTAGGTCTGGTGGTGGCCGCGAAACTGTGGCAGAAGGTTTATGTTTGCGGCGAGATTCCTTGCCTTGGCGTTCGACTTGCTGTTGGAGATCTAGCAATTGTTTTTGCAACTGGGCTTGCATCGACAAAAAAGCTGAAAACTCCCCAGGCAGTCGTGGAACTGAAGGGGGGACGACAGTTCTGATTGTGCCGGAATGCCCAACTGACCGGCCAGAGCCGAGAAACTGGAGCCCGAAGCCGTATGAGTAACTGTCACTGGTTCCAAAGCAATGTCTGTTTTCGGTGTCGTTTCGGCTTTATCCGTATCCGAGGGTGTAATAGCCCAAGCCTTCCTGAGGGTTTCCAGCTCTTTGCCTTCTGGAATATCCAGGTCGGCCACCGTTTCGGTATATGCTTTACGTTTGCGGGATTTCTTGCTCTTCCTGTCCACCGCAAAAGCATCGGACTCCGAACCCGTATCCATCTTAACGGGAGACGAAACTTGTTCCAAAATCACTGAGCTAGCTTTACGCATCGTTACTTGACCGAAATCCGAGGACGCACATGGGGATAAAGACAAGGCTTTACGTCTGTCCCTTCTCCTATCATTGCGTATCCTGTTCTTGAGAATAAGTTTCCACTGTTTCGGTGACAAGTGATGGCACTCGGAGCAAGTATTCCACTTGTCGCAAAGGGGTACACTGTTCTTCCGTTTGCAACGGTCACAAATAGAGTGAGGGTTGAAGGCTGAAGGTGGGTGGGTGCACTGCAGAAGTATCGGCTGACCCCGCAGGCTGGCTTCTGTCATATCTGAAATGCAAGCAGAAAAAAGACATATAAGTTATCTGTTCATGTCACGGCAGACTAGACAGATAAAAGAACATTTAGCGCAAAAACGAGAGTTATACCACCTTGGAGTGTTAGCAAATAGTACCAGTACGCACTCTGTTCGAATAGGCGCTAAAATGATGCTCATAGGCCTCTCAGGGCTCTATCGAATGAAAGATATTCAAAATGGGCCTTCGATGGGACCATTTTCGGGATGTAGGAAATTATCCCATAAACGGGATATGACCATGGGCCCGAAAACGGGATCGATTTCCGGGACCTTAAACGGTACCATCTAGTCCATTTGTGGGCCTCGTCCGACTGATCCCATAAATGGGATTCGGGCCTGATCCCAGGCAAATGAGGTGCCACAAATGGGCCACTTGGTGCCGAAAAAACGGCACCTCGGAACCATGTTTGGGATATCGTAGTCCCATAAATGGGCTTTCAGCAGAAATTTCGCCAAAAATAGCTCGAAACGTCTATGAGCATAATTTCGCCTGAACCAGAGCTAGCAGAGTCTGGAGAAACCCTGACCTAACTAGCAGGTTCCGAAGGAGTGTCTAACCAGCAAAAATGGCCATTCACGTAATGGTACCATAAGCTGTGGCTGACTAGGAATCAAAGCAGGCACAGTGGGCTGCAGAGATTCTACCAACTCTGAGGCGGTGTGTGCATGAACTAGAACAAAATTCCGGTCCTGTAGCTTCCGTGTGGAGAAGAGAGGCACACTTCCCGGGACTAAGAGGTGTCTCCGCTGCGTGTAAACTCAACAGCTACCAGACCGAAAGAAACAGTGCCGAAAAATTGCTTCAATCCGAGTAGAAATTTATCCACACAAATCACAAATCACGTAAGTTAATCCAAGAAAGTAAAAATAGTAGATTAAAGCAAAATCACACCTTGCTCAGTTCCCTTTTTTTAGATAAAAAAGTGGAGCACACAGAAAGGCGTGTGTTGTAAACACCACGCTTGAAGGGAATGATTGATGTCTTCGAATGGCGTAAGTCTTATCGTTCTCGCTTGCTGATTGGCTGGAGATGGAGGGAAGACAGGATGGAGAGTAGAGGGACCATTCTATTCACAAGGAAAAATTTCATTTTTATTTGCGTGGTATTATTTACCGGAAGGGAACCCATCTAAAGTGGAGATAAGCGAATTTAAAGCTTTTACGAAGTAAAAGCGCGTTTAAACTACTGCTCTCAGTTTCTTGCCGCCTGTTTCACAAATTTGTTTTGTCGTTTTTAATTGAAAAATTAAGCGAATTTAAAAAATAAATACAGGAGGATCTACTAGACATACTGGAGTTTATCATATCCAAATTTCATCTTTCCAGCCCTAACGGCCTCTGACTAGTTCCACGGACTAACTCAAAAAAAACGGATAAAATATGCCACAACTGCGGCTAAAATTTTCGTGCAATTCAATATACTAGGGAATTTTGGCAAATCCCCAAGTATAATAAAGTTCCTGTAGGGCTGTGGAAAACGATCAACGTCACAATGTTACGCGCCGTTTTGGGACCGGCGCCGTTTTAAGACGGCACCGGGGCCGTTTTGGGACATGGATGCTGGTCCCATAATGGCCTGGCCGTTTTGAGTCGGCGAGGGGCCGTTTTGGGACCGTCTAGGTCATGAAATGGCACATGCGCCGTTTTGAGACGGCGCATGTGCCATTTTAAAACTACGGTTCAGTTTTAAGAAGCAAAATAAAAGGGACATTTTACTTTTCTTAACGTTTATTCAAATTGTACTCTCACATTATTACTCTTGCAATAGCTAATTGCAGTTCGTCATTAGAAAGCTAACAAGCCAACAATTCAATGTCAAGTTAATTGCAATTCGCTACGATTACACAATTTGTTTTGGTCCTCAATTTTATTAAGTGGAGTTGCTCATTTGATGTATGCGCTGAGTTAGCTGGTGTCCATACCATTTTGCCACCGGTCACTTTGCCATCGACCATTTTGCCACCAACCAATATGCCACCGACCACTTTGCCACCACTGCTACCATTTTGCCACCGATTTTTTATAGGTCTAATTTTTCATATGTTATTTAATTGTTTAGCTCTTTTCAATCACTTTTTTCATTTGTTTATGTTTTGATATCAATGTTTATGTTTTATCTCGACTCGCAATTGTCAATTACTTTTGGGATAAGAAGATTAAGACTGTGCATGCGTGAGCCTTGGGATTATGATTAGTAAGGGAAGACTGCGCATCGTACTCCGAAAATTGCCAATTTTAAAGCAGAGTACAACGGCATACGTACCCCAGGTAATTGACAGTTACTTGGGAGATTAGGCGATTAAGACTGATTTGCAGAAAGCAGCAAATTCAGCAGGTGCGGAGTAGAAACTGTCAGTAGATCAGGGGAGTATTTGGGAATTAAGTAGGATGCGCCGTTGTTGAGTCTGTTAGTCTTCAATAAAGCAATCCGGAGTAGAACTTGCCAGTAGACTAGTGAGGTATCGGGGGATTAAGTACTGAAGTGCCGTTGTGGAGTTACTGTTCAATAAAGTATTATTTTTTATATTCCACGATATGTCTTTGGTGGCAAAATGGTAGGGTGTGGTGGCAAAGTGGTCGGTGGCAAACGACCTACACCTGAATTAACTACAACAAATAATATGTCCTAACAACTCGAAGTAGTTTTTCTGACTCTGAATTATCCTCGGGTGTTTCAGGTTTGACTAAAATATCAACTAGTCCCACGTCTTGAATTTTTACAAGTCTGTAGCCTTTCGAGACTTGACACGTTTGTCTGTTTCCTCATTCTTAAGTACTTTTACTATCCTGTCATATTTCTCACGACTGATAGCTTTGGAGGTTTTTGAGTTTTCAAGTTCTTTTATTTTTTGTCACATTTTCTTTAAATTTATCCATTTTACCGCATTTTAATAGCTTTTTAAGTATGTGTAGATCGAAAGTAGTGAAGCCCTTATGTACCCATTTTAGGCGATGTTAAGTAGACTTGAGTAAAATTGTTGAGCAAATCAGTTAACTTCAATTTTATCGGACATTCTATGAGTAAAACAATGACTAATTTAATTTAATTGACCAAAGTTTGCCAAACTGGGAAAAGTTTGCTTTCAATCGACATTTGTC
Organism: Protula sp. h YS-2021; assembly: GCA_949752745.1. Taxonomy (NCBI): domain Eukaryota; kingdom Metazoa; phylum Annelida; class Polychaeta; order Sabellida; family Serpulidae; genus Protula; species Protula sp. h YS-2021. Next base: position 57,081,060 of record OX457024.1, read on the forward strand.
CTAATCACATCTGAAGAAGAATTTTAATCTCTTAATTGCAATAACTTTTTAAATGAAGTAAATTTAAACCTGATCCTAAAACGGCACCGGTGCCGTGGTGGCAATAATGGTCCTAAAACGGCTATGGTGCCGAATCGCGGACGGTCTCAAAACGGCGACGCCGTTTTGGGACCTCTGCATCCTGGAATATGGTCCCAAAATGGCACCGGCGCCGTTTTAAAACGGCCCCGGTCCTGAAACGGCCCTGAACAACAACACCATAACTGCAACAAAAATGCTAGGCTCAATGTTACCGTTTACGTAGCAGTTTCACCTAATCCAGTCCTTTTGCCTTTTGGTTGACATACATCTGCACACCAGAGCAAAGTTTCCGGATATCCATTTGAGTGGTGATTACTACTATCATTCTCTGTTATTACAGATTTACTGCTGTTATTACAGTTTTAGTTTTTCCTTTATACTTACCCCTTTTTATTCCTTCGGTCAGGCGACATGTTGACACTCTTATGTTTGGGAGTAGGGCATTTGAGCACGACCATTTGTCACCGGCGAAATGATAAACTGAACATTTGACCACCACTTCGATTTATTGCAATCACCGACCAATTCGCACTGTTGTCATGCATGTCTACAAAAGCAACTCTGAAATGCAGACTGTGACATATCCTTTCGAGAACATGGCGACATGTTAATTCCTGCATAAAATGTAAGCATCTTGGCAACGGAATGCAGCTATGTCGTCGCCAAAACCTTCTCCGTGCATCTGAAATCGACACTGTTTTGTTTGCACGGAACGGAATTCTAATACCCGTGCCTTTCGTGTCGCAGATACGCCCCCACGCTGTCTCCAAATCCACCCCAATCCCTGTGCCTTCCACGCTATCTCCAGATCCATTCATGCTACTCCGTTCTGTCCAGCTGGGTAGCGGAAAGTTATGAAATCCTGTAAAATTTCATGGCATTGTGTGCGCAGATCAAACCGTTGTTCTGGAAGCATACCGACTGCTTCAGGACTTCAGGATGTGTGTTCGGGTCAGGAGCATAATCACGACCCTTGCAAAGAGGAGGTAAATACATTGGATGAAGCCGGGAAAAAAGCTCTCTGGTCATAAGGTCCCCGGTCACAAGGTCCACTGCAATAAACTCTCCGGTCATAATGTCCCAAATGAATTTATTTCTAAAACGTCCCCAAAGCCTCTATTGCAAAAGGTGCCCTATTTTTACTAAATCTAACTCACCTTTACTCGCAAATCTGAAGTCAAGATTTACTCTACAAGTAACGTCAAACGTTGAAAACGAGAAAAAAACAAGTAACGTCAAATGTTGAAAATGGTAAAAAAAGTAACGTCAAACGTTGAAAACGGCCAAGAAATCTCCGACAAATTTTAAAACTATTTTATAGTACCATTCCTGTAATCCTTAATCCCTAATCCAGTTGTAGATTTTCAAGGTTTAAATATAATCCCTAGTCTAACACAAATATATGAATCCGCGACATCTCGCATCTGGACAACTCGCATCTGGACAACTCGCATCTGGACATCTCGCATCTGGACAACTCGCATCTGGGCATCTCGCATCTGACAACTCGCATCTGGACATCTCGCATCTGACAACTCGCATCTGGACATCTCGCATCTGGACATCTCGCATCCAAATGAAAAAGTGGACATCTCGCATCCGTGATTTTTTGCTTGATTTATCATTGTGTTTTGGCGGTGGGGAGGGGGGGGGGGAGTGGGATCATGCCTTAGCTTATACTTTTACGTATTATTAACAGAGGTAATGTTATTATTACCTCTTCAGGACAAGGGTCATGATTGTGCTCATTTGCCAACTGCGGGTCCAACATATCCCCTGAAGTTGTCAGAGAGCCTTTACAGTTAGTCTGGCGACGAACGCATCTCCAGTAAATTCCCCCAGACTTGTTCGTTTTGTTGTTCCGAAACCATCGAGACAAAGCTTAGGTTTGCCCCGAATACTTTCGATGAATTCCATTCTAATTTTACCATTCAATAGCAAAACCCATGACTTTGGACTTCAATATCTTCCCCTTATATACCCTACCTTAAGGGATGTGGATTCATGACTGTATCTTACCCGCCCGCATTTTCGAACCTGTGCACGTTTCCCTTCCAAACCGTGCATCAAAGATAAATTTTAAAAAATTGAATAGATCAGTGGGATTAGTGTATGTGGATTCATTGTTAATACTGATCCACCGCACGTTCATTAAATCCTTCATGCTTGTAAGTGCCTCTTTCGAGGGATTAGCATATGTGGATTCGCGCTGCACCGAACGTTGAACTACTCACTATGGCATTCACTGAGTACCAATGTAAGTCTAACTCTTGAATTACTCCGTAAACTGAACTGAGTTTTTCAGTTGATTTACTCAAATACTTACGTTTTGGAAACCCCTATTTAATATCGACAAGCACAAAATCTCACTTATAATTTATTTTTACTCAAATAACTTACGTTTTGGAAACCCCTGTAATTTATTTTCTGTATGAAGTTTCCCAAACACAGTGTTAAAGTTCCCCCTTAAAAGCAGACCAAAATCACGGATGCGAGATGTCCACTTTTTCATTTGGATGCGAGATGTCCAGATGCGAGTTGTCAGATGCGAGATGTCCAGATGCGAGATGTCTGGATACCCAAATATAGTGCTTTTTCAGGTGGATGTATTGCGTCATTCCTGTAACCCAGAATCGCTTAACCCATTTGTGGATTTACAAGATTTAAATAAAAATTCTAATCGCACAGAAATAAAGTGTTTCGTTGGAGGTGGATGTATTTATCATTCCTGTGATCCGTAATCCAGTAATCCTTTAATAAACACTCTGTCACGTTTAGTTAGCAACCGCGCTGACAGCGTTTACAAACTTGAGAACTTCTTTCCTATTACACAAAAAATAATATTAGAGTTCAAAAACTTATTTGTTATTTACATTGTCACCGGGGACGTTTTGGCCCTGATTTTTTGGGACCTTATAGCCGGGGACTTCATAGACGTTTTGGCGGGATACCACATTGGATATTTGTTGTTTACAAAACTAAGTGAGAAATCCAAATAAAAACTGTATGCACTAAATTTACAAAAGTATCTTTTTAAAAAAGAAAAAGAACGTAATTAAGGGGTATCCGCCCATTACGCTCCCCGACACTTCGCCCCCGCCCACATCGCCCCCCCCCCCCCCCGTCCATTACGCCCTCAGATGAAAAAGTGGACGTTTCGCCCTAACCAAGATATTGATTCCTTTTACAGCTTGAGTTCAAAATTTTTCTCCGGTAAATTTTGGTGTGTGAAACATGGGATGAATTGATCTCCAATATTTCTTCAATATTAAAATCGAAATACATACGACTTAAAAGAAACAATAATCTTAATAAGCGATTAAACTGCATTAACATGCAAAAGATAATCCCGAAACCCAAGTCGCATTAAGCGAGTATTAACACGGCACCCCCGACAACTACCCCCTCCCCATACGACACGCAGTTACAATAGGATTAAAGTAAATACCTACCCTTAATCCGCCTTTCAAAGATGTGGCTTCGTTCCCCCGAAATAGCTTATGATAGATCTCCAATAAGTTTTAGTTGAGATTAAAATCTCGAGGGCGAAATGTCCATTATTCTATCTGGGGGCGTAATGATCGGGGGCGTAAAGGGGGCGAAGTGTCCAGGGCGATATAGACGGGATTATGACGTTATGAACCATATGCCAACTTGGCTGTAATCCCACCAGTTGGTCTGAACGGTATCCCGACATTTCATCCGACGACGTTTCATGTTCGCATAAAAAGTTACGGCCATTCATCCGAGTTTATGCACCGTACTCACATTTCACACAGCACAAACCACCACACTCCACAACACTCAAAAGTGCGAAACTCCTCTTTTCATTCACCACATTTCCTATGTTACAAAATTTCATTCGCAGCAATTTCCACTGTTCGGTTCTCAGATGTCAGACGCCCAGTACTAGCGTTTGCCTGGGATAATACAGTAAAGAAAGTAAATAAAATGCAGAAATAGGACCAAATGTCGCACCTACAAAGCTCTATCTTGATCATTTTTAGCACTTTGTTTTCATTTTCCTGTTATTACTCATTTCTTGCTAATTTTACAATAAATTTGTGCGGAATTTTTGAAAATTAGCATTTTTATCGAAAAATTACTAAGAAATTAGTGAAAAGAAGTGATCAAAAACTTGCTGAAAGTTTTTTTTTAAATTTTTTAACAAATTTTCAACAACCTAAAGGCGAAACTGGAACCCGGTTTTTTCGGTCTTTTGTCACATGATCTTGTCACATGAGCAGCTTGTTTTATTTTGTTTGTGTTGTGTGCCACTCAGTAAAAAATACATAAAAAATGCAGAAACAATATAAATAAAACAAAATGACAAATAAGGAAAAGGCATTTTAATGTTTACCAAATAAATACAAAGTTTTACAAAGCAAATAAGTTGATATTTCAAGGCATAAAGTTTACAAACCTTGCACGTGAGCAGCCATATTGAACAAGTTGAGTTACATGACAGTCAAACGACAGAGATAAAACTTACTTTTGGCCTTGAAAATCTTTTTTTTTTTTTTTTGTTTTTTTTTTGGAGAATTGTTGAAACATTTTTATAAGCTGTTCGCAAACTTGTTACTAAAGTTGTTACTAACTTCGCCATAAATGTTCATTTTTCGAAAAAATTCGTGCTAAGTTTTTGAAAAATTAGCACGAAATTAGCAATAATTTCGCACTGAAAAATGAAAACGAAGTGCTAGAAATGAACAAGCTTACGTACGCACCCTTTGTACGCACCCTTCATTTTTTGGGGGGGGTAAAAGTCGTTGGATGAAATATCTTCGGATGAAATCTGGGGCCTAACGAACCTTGCTCTATCCATGTGGTGGCTAGATAATTGTAACTGGACTGAAATACAGTTAAGCAGTTTTACATTTTGATACGTTATTGTAAAACAGACAGAAGCCATGGCCCCGACAAAAGCCCCCCTACCCCCCGGACAGAAGCCCCTCCGCCTTGCAACACTTGGACAAAAGTCCCCCCCCCCCCATCCGGATAGAAGCCCCCTCCCCCCTCATTCCGCGTTTCCCTCCCTTTTTTCACTTGAGGAAAAATCGTGTCATTGGTTACCAAAACATAATTTGTTTTAATGTTCTATGATAACTACTAAAAGCTGTTTCTTGCTTATTTATCTTAGCCTACCGGAGTTATTTTCTTATCAGCTCCAACCTCCGTTAACAGTTACTTCGATTAGTCATTGAAACTGATAATTGCAATTCACTCGTATCCTATGATGTTCTTTTATGGCAGTCATCAGAAGTGATTGCTCTCCTGAGTAACAGTATATCTTGCCCCCCTGTGCAGCGTCCCCCCCCCCCCCGGGGGAAGACAAACTAGTTTATCTCCCCCCACCTGGCATTTTTTGCCCCCTATTGGTATCGCTTTCTAAAAGGAAGTTAAAGCTGAACATACAAGAAAGCGCTTCTTGGATAATGTGGATGTTATTTTTTATGATAATCATAGCGATCAGGAGTATCCACCTGGACTGTCTAAAATGCTAAAAAGGATATGAAGAGAAAAACAAGGAACTTTCTTAAGTTATCAATGATGCCTTTTATATTTTTGTTTGAATTAAATTGAATTTAGTCAATGAAGTAGTTCAAGATAGTTTTATGCAGTTTAACTGAGTCCATTTATTAGCATAAACAAATATTATTAAATAGACTTACAGGCAAAAAAAATTCGTGGTAGGGGGGGGGGGGCAAAATATACTGGAGGGAGGAAGATAGCCTAGTATAGCTTCCCCGGGGAGGGGGGAGCTGTACCGGGGGGGGGGGGTTAAGATACCCTGTTACATTGGTAACTAGAATTTGGCTCACTGAATCAAATTGCAGTTGGTAATTACAACTGAATAACACTCTTGCAGTTTGGCAGGAAAATGCAGTTAGCAATTGCATTTGATATGATTGTAACTTGTTACTGTTACTTCAGAGATGTGAGCATCTTCTTGAGGCGGTGGGGGTGGGGGCTTTTTATGGAGGGGTTTTTATCGGGGGAGGGGGGGGGCTTTTTTTTTTAGTAGTGCAGTGGGGCTTCAGTCTGGGATGGGGGGCTTCTGTCCTACATTCGTTATTGTCACTGGGTTGTGATTCCATTGTTCACTAGTTCCTGAGAAAATGCAGTTAAGACAGACTTGTTAGAAAATGATTGTGTTATTTAGAAACATCTAAAAAAAGATGTTAAAACCTCATAAGCTTTGTCATGCCCTTAAAACACTTAAATGGAGGAGGTGGGAGGGCCGTTTTACCTGATAGGCAAAACTGGTCTGGCTTTTTACCGCTGGTGGCTTCTACCGTTTACCTGAACAGACAAATGTTAATAGACGGCTTCTTATATTTTTGTTTTCTTCTTTGTACCACATTAACTTTATTTGTAGAGAAGTGAAGAAAGGGTCAAATCGGTGGGGGTATCTCGAAATCGATATCAAACTCGATGTGAAGTTCTCCGAGGAGAGGGAGAGGGACGGGGATGGTTGAAGAATGGAAATCTTTCGTAAGCACCTGACAGCACATAAAAATATTTTTGTTTGGCAGGATACGTGCATTTGGTTCAGTCATATGTGAAGAGCCTGAACGAAGGCAGGTGCCCGTGTATAGACAGCGCACTCAGTATGCTGATTGAAGCCGAGTGTAGCAAAGCTGTAGAAAGTGCCGTGAATTGCTTTAAAGAGAAGATGGAACATTCTCTGAAGGATCTTCCTGTGTCATCGGAGCACCTGCAGAAAGCGCGAAATGAGGCCTCGGAAGAAGCAATCCGTTTATTTGACCAATCTGCTCTCAAAGATTCAGCGGGTGTCTACTTCGAAAAGCTCATGGTAATAAGAGCTGTGCGATATTTAATACTAACACAAAACAAAAGATTGTACCAAAATGTCGTACATGATGCTATTTTGAATTGCTATTTGCTGTTAATCATTTTCAGGTTGTCTGGTAGCTTTATTCCAAACTGGACATGAAAAGGCGCGACCTAATCGCATTATCTTTTGTCAATATATTCACAGATTTTTAACAGATCTATAAGGCAATAAATCCACAGATTTTTTTAAACATGCCTGTGATTAAATGTACAGATTTTTTTAACATTATATTTTTTCAATAAATTCAGATTTTTAAGATGTCATGTCTTGTCGATATGTTCACATTTTTTTACTAGGGCGAGATCGAGAAAACTGCGAAAATATACGTTGATTTGAACAATAAGAGGTCAACAGAAAAATGCGATGATGTTCTTCAAGAGGTTTTCAAGCCACTGCGAAGAAATATTAATGATGGAGTTTACTTGGTTAAAAATGGCTATGCCGCATACAGGAAGGACAACGATGAGGCCATTGCAGCATACAGGGGTAAGACTAAGGACATAACAGCCTCGACTAATTCTGGACGGATATTAGATCCAGTCCACCTCTATTCCGCGCTTGTCTTCTCTGAAAAACACCGAGACTGCAAGTGCTAAATTTATGTATAGTTTTAGCGCGGGAATAGAGCGGGTGTGGGAGGTAAATCAAGTGGAATGTTTATTTAGTCGAGCGACGTTTGGCCGAAATTGGCATTTACGACATTGAGTGGAAATTTAATAATTGCGGGTGACGTCTTTCTAGCGGGTGTAGCACAAATGATAACAAAAAAAAACAGTAACGGAAATGACGGTAAAATGAAAAAATGATAAAATTATAAAAACGGAAAAATATAGTTAAATAATTTTAACGCAACGAAAAATTCATCAACATCTTTATTTAACGTGGCATGAACACAATATCATAAACGTATCATAACACAGCCTTTACCGCAAGACAAGTAGAGCTTAATCCAAGAATCACAATTCAGTAGTAATCTGAATAACAGCTTTGGACATCCACCAGCTTTCATATTTTCTGTTCACCTTTGTTACTTGTTGTAAATTCGTGAATTAAGCTTTGCTGTCTGGCTCTCTTATTACCAGACTTCGAGTCGACCCGTGGGAATTTATCTCCAATCACACTCCTCTAATTTGTCATCTAAGGATGCTTTTGTTTCAATGGGGTTACGTAATTTAATTGTTCCACCTGTGCTGGTATTCCTACTACAAATAAAGCTTTTACCTCGCAAAAGTTCCGAATTCTCTAATTTCCACTGTTAAATGGAGTGGCCCTTAAAATATTAAATAATCACGCAAGTTAAAATAGTACGAAATTTTTTCGGTGCAGTTTCAATACTACCTATCCGCCTTTCAGCAGCCAGGGAATAAGTTTGTACTACGCCATCTTGTATACACAAACATTCCCTTTCAGCGTGATTTTGCAAACACACGCTATTCTGTGTCCTTCGCATTTTTTTTTTTCGAAGAAATAAGCTTAAAACGTGCAGATAGCTTCTTTGTTGTTTTAATGTTTGGATAAACACTTAATTTATCATTTCTTAGAATTTAGATATAAGTGGTTCAACAGAAGCCGGTTTGAGCACTTGCCATTTTTGCAGCATGTAAGATGTACCGTTTACCGTGTGAATGTTATTCCCCGATGTTCTGCATCCACATCCCCATCTGCTCAACACAGATTAAGCCAAGGGGTCACGTAAAGTCAATTCAGTCTGCAGGTGCTTGTTTTGACTTCAAGCAATCTTCAGCATACTGTATCCGTGCTTTCGACCAGTTTAGCTTGGCTTGTGCACCCCGAAAAGACAGAACAATACTCTTCAGTTTCTGATACTGGTACGATTTTTGGCCTTATACTAATTTTTTGGGATACATTCTCGTCTTCGGACTATTTACGGATCGTCCGTGGCAACTGACGGCTCGTTCCGTGGTTACTATGGTCTGCGGTCGGATGACTCATCATGGCTACCATACGCCATTCCCTTCCCTTCCCTGTTCCCGTTCCATGAGGACGGCCCGGAATACAGAGTGATCCGATTCACGGCTAAAACGCTCAATCTTTGCTCTAAAGTGCCAAAACTGACAAAATCAAGCTATACTGAAGGACAAAAGAAAGCTCGCATATAATAAAAAAATTATTTTTACTCACTTCATTGCTCAATTGGTTTCCAATTTGTACCAAAGATACCTCTCAAATAGTGCCACAATATAGCCATGACTAAGCCACCACCGTGCCGGTTAACTTGTTTTATGCAACATGGCGCGTAGCGTTCGCCGGGTCGCTTGTATTCGCATTGACGTCCATCTGCGCGGAAAAGTTCGTATCGCGACTCATCTGAAAACACCACACGCCGCCAGTTCTTATGTCTGCATGCTCCATTGTTGTGGTTGTTGGCCCAGCGCACTCGATTTCGCCGTCTCTGGCGATTTAGCACCACTCCGATGTGGACCCGACGAGCGCGGATCCCATGTTCGCGTAGGCGCCCGATAACGGTTTTCGAGCTTATGCGGTTATTCGTCCGTCCAGGGATCTCCTTTGCTGTTATTGTGACTGTTCTGAAGCGATCCCGGAGGTGGATCATGCGGATCCGGCGATCCTGGTTAGGTGTGGTCACACGCGGTCTGCCACTACGTGGTCGGTCTTGGGTTGATCCAGTGTCCCGATACCGTCTTTGGAGTTCTTATACTGCTCTTTTACTGCACCTGAAACGTCTGGCAACGAACTGAGCAAAAGCACCAGCTTCAAGCATGCCAATAGCCTGGTCACGACAGTTTTTACATGTGTGGTTATATTGGATGACCACGTGTAATTTCATAATTTTTCAATATTGAGCCGGTACTGACTTACGTGGATTCATATGGCACTGTGTTTGAATGCCTACAAACCCCTAATAAATAACCATACCCGCTTGGTTTTTATATGCGAACTTTCTTTTGTCCTTCAGTATACTTCTACACGTTTATTGCTGAAGAGAACAGAGGTCGACACAGTAAACATACACTTTGAAAATTTTAAATGTATGTCTTTTATGGTAATATTTACAGTTATGTTGCTCTTCGGTTTACTCTGCTTGCTCCTTAGAGATCTTATTAGAAGTGAATCTGTGACCGCTGTTCCAAGAGCTCCCACAGTACACTTACCCGTCCACAGCCGTCAACCCTTACTCAGGGTTTCGACAGTATAAACGGGATCATTGCATTCCTCGAATTCAGTGCTTGTAGTGGACGTGCTTGTCACAGAAGGAGTGAAAATTACTCTATCAAAACAGGACTAAGAACGGACGGATACCGGATAAAAAGGAAAGCCCCATCCCCCGATGCCACATTTATTGACCCGGACGTTGCAGAGGATACAACGCGGAAGGCAAGCGCTATGATGCTAGGGCAAGTGATACTGCCCATACACCTGGATGTCGGGACAGAGACGGGCGCCGACTCATCCAGGAGGAAGTCTAAGAAGAATAAGGCTTAGACAAAGCAGGAGTCGATCTTCATGAGAATACGCTTAAGTCACCCATAGAGGCAGATGCTAAGGATCAGTCGCCTAGTGATTGCAAATCCATCACCCACAGAGCTAGAGACCGGACTTTCGCCACTGCGGCTGGTCCGTTGGGTTTCCCAATCACCTGGAGCTTTCGCCTTCCCTGGACCTGTCACAGATTCCCATGATCCCAAAAATTCGGCTAATCTAGCAACTTTGTCGTTGCAGTCTCAATTTCAGCGCTAACGCCAGGACTAACAGATAGCGGCTCATTGAATCGGTGTCCGAGCCCAAGAGGAAGCATATACCCTCTGCTACCATTACGATCATTCGGACACGTCCGTCAAGGTTTTACCGATTTAGACTCGATCGCCTAGCGCACCATTCAGTCGCCCTAGATCCGTGTCAGGATCCAGAGACGGGGTATGTTAGTGAGGGGGAGCCGTCGGGCATCGTCTATCGGATCAGGCTTCTGTGTTGGACCAACCTGAAGAAGAGGTTCGAGCCCAAGTCCATTTCGTTGATTCTGTAATAGACGGAGAAGGCAATTTACTCTTCAGTCGAGGAATTAACTGCGTACTAAAAGCCAGGGGTTCTCCAGGAGGAAGAACAGCCTTCGGACGGCTCGTAATCAGGAGAGCGCGGAGTCGGATACCTCTTCCACTCCCGGATCGTGCAAGTCTCGTGTTTCACCCCTCATCCAAAGACAAGGACGATTCGCCTACACATTGACTTTTCATGGTGCTCCTCTACAATATAATGAGTTTGTGGTGCTAGAGACAAGCGAAGGCATTGGCAGCGCCATAATGGTTCGATCAAGGCTCTGGACATAAGCGAAGTTCGGATGTGGCCACGATTAAACCCATCAAAGCATTTCTGCGTTCGCCCCGACCCCTATCGCGCTTCTGATAAGCTCGTGCCACTGGAAGCCCCAAAGCAGCTCGAAGGTCATTGAGGCCCGTAATAATTCAAACATGTCATTTCAGGACCATACGCTGAAAGCCTTGAAAGCTGGATGGGAAGACCTTTCCCCTTGACCCATTGTAATTAAAACTTGTGGAATGTTTAGCCATGGCGAGGAGGGATGAGCTTTAACTATACCTGATGACGTCAATGTTTTCCTATGCCGAGACGATTTCCTGCAGCATTGCTTGGCGAACGTTAAAGGTCTGAATGAATTATGCAACCCTCCATTCTAGGGCAAAAGGAACTGTCACCATCGGCAGAGATTGATCGGATACATGCAGAAAACTGAGGTTTGATTCAGTACTTGGCTCTGATGCCCTTGGTTCCCGCCCATTCTCGAGAGCCCGTCAAAGTACGATACTTTTCAAAAGTTTAAAGAGGTTGATCGCTTGCGTTTCCTTGCCCGTTCTGGCGCTCATGGAAAGAGATTGGAGGCTCACGGAGAGTGGTCCGCTGGTTAAAAGACGGTTATCCCGTACCCTTCCAACAAGGGCCGCGGGATACAAACCATTCCTCCAGACCAATGGGCACCGAACAGTCCGGTCTGGCTTACCAGCGAGGTGTGGAGAGATACATAGCCTTGCAACTAATGGTAAGGGCCTTATAAAACAAAGCGGCTACGGAAGAGATACAGCATAACAGACAAGACTTTTTGAGCAGGGTTTGTCTGGTCCAAAAGAAATTGGAGAGGCTGGAAATTGGTCAGAGGTCTATCATTCCCGAACGAGTTTCTTCATGTGGTGCCGTTCCAGATGGATACGGCTCAAGTCATTAAAGAATCGCTTCAAGAAAGGCTGACGGGTACATCGAGAGACCTCTCCGATGCTTAACTTCACCTTTACTGGTTATTGGCCCTTTGTCCGGCCTTTCCGTGGATCTGAACGTGTTTTCACAGATCACGAAAGTCAAGGGCTTTGTTCATGGCGCGTTAGTGTTCCAGTACCTCGACGACTCATTTCTGGCGCGATTTCATAGGGCGCAACTGGCAAAAAGGGGATACTTAAAGGTCTTGTGGCCAACTTATCAGAGTCAGAGTTAGTGGCAGAACAAGACGTTACCTTCTTGGGGAGAGATGGGATTTGGATAGTGGAGAAGATGGTGAGTAATCAAAAAGTTGGCGGCAAAAGTATATAGCTACCAATCGCAAAATTTGCCTGCTAGTGTGCTAAGTTTAAAACAGAAACAGACCTCTTCAAGGCCAACAGTACGCGCAGATTCAGACATTCCACTAGAAGAGAAGGACGCAGGGACCATTGATTCCTCAGCCCGACAGGTACTAATATTATGTCTTTCCAAAATCATACTGTTAAAGCCCTGAGGGCAAGATGGGAGGATTTACGTCTTAGTGAACCGGTGTCCTCCAAACTTCTGGAAAGCCTGTCCCTCGCCACCCGTTATGTCGTGAAGCTCTCAACCTTTATGATGACATCCATGGTATTTTCGAATTGAGACGCTTTTCTCCAGCACTGCTGGTCCAGTGTCAAGGGACTACGGGACCTAAGCCACAACCCCATCCTGGGTGAGAAGGAACTGTTTCCCCTAGCAGAGGTTGAGAGAGTGGACCAGGAAAGTCGTTCGTTGTAAAGATTTTGCGTCGATGTCGAGAGTGTCACGTGGCTCCTTCCGCCAGCCAGCAAAGCGCAAGAAGTCACGGTACACCTTAGCGGAACATTCTCGACCCGGTTCCCAAGTGCAGTCCTAACCTCCCAAGAGGTCAGAACACGAAACCGGATGGGGAATACACATAGCAGTACAGGTAGCAGTCAACCAAAGCACCGCCAAGAGACGACGAACTCGTCTCTTGGCGATACTTGTTCTGGCTTAAACGATCTAAACAATCTACTGTCCTGCAACGCGTCCTAGCCTGTAGGCTGAAGGCTAGGCAGATTCTGGCCAGCTTGGGAAAAATTAGGGGCTTCCCGGAGAATAGTCCGTTGGCTCAGGAATGGCTATCCGCTCCTTTTCAAGAGGGGCCCAAGGGGACACAAACTAGCCATTTCCCTAACCCCCAGGCCCCAGGCAACCTAGCCACCATCTATCAGCACGGTTCAGAAAAAGACATTGCCCTACAAGAAATGATAAAAGATCTCCCAGCAAAACGGGCTTTAAGGAAATGCCAGAACACCAGGTGGTTTTTTTAGCAGGGACTTTCTAGTACCCAAAAATTCAGGGGGTTGGAGACTAGTGATAGATCTGTCGTCACTCAACTAGTTCCTACAGGTAACCTCCTTTCAAATGAACACGGCGCAGAATATAAAAAGGACACTACAAATAAGGATGTGGGGCACATCAATAGATCTATCCTATACTTATACCCTACACCATTCAGCCAGAAACTACCTATGTTTCCAAATAAGACAAAAGCGCTTTTCGTTTCTACCATGCGTCTTTTCAAGGGTCAAGCGAGTCCTAAAAGCATGGGCACGACCCAAGGTATGCTAGTATTGCAGTACCTGGTTTCTGGCACATACACGACGGAAGCGGTCTATCCCCAGACAATCCAGCTGATCAAAAGTGGGATATAGGTAGGTCTTGTGTTAAATCCGAATTGATCCCAAAAGAGACATCATTTCCCTGGGAGAACGATGGGACTGGGCGACAGCCCGGGCATTCTCCACGGCAAACAGACAACACAAAATTTTACAGGCTATTCAAAACATTTCTGCAGACCAAAAGGTAAGTCCATGGAATCATTGTTGGGCCTATTACTGGCGACCGAGAAGACGGTCCCATAAGGTTGTCTGCACTACAGGCCGTTTCAAACCTTAGTAATACAGGCAAGGTCCCCCAAGGCTACAATGACAGTTTCCGAGTGGTCTGGATATCTCTAAACAATCTATCAATCCAACTCGAAGGCAAGAGTGTCAGAACTGGTCTGGACAACTCCACAGCAGTTGCATACCTAAACAGGCAAGAAGGAACCAAATCCCCCTAACGTTCCAAATCCTTTTATTGGCACTGGAACACAAGTTCTGCGTCACAGCCCGTCACCTCTCAGGAAAACTCAATGTCCTGGCCGACTTAGCCTCCAGGACAGGCCAAGTTATTCGCACAGAGTGGTGCCTGGCCTAATCGTCTTTCCAATGGGTGTCACGTCAATCCCCATGGGGACCTCCGACGTTAGACCATTTTTCCAATACACTAACAACACGACTACCCACGTTTGTGTCCCCATGCCCGGATCAAACAGCCTGGGCAGTGGAGGCACTTAAGTGCCCATGGCTTCTACAGGAGCTGCTTTATGCATTCCCCCTCAAGCAATCCTGGACGAAGTGCTACAGAGAATAATCGAGCTGAAGCCAGCAACTTTGTTACTTATAGCCCCGTGGTCCCCAGAGGCCCCGTGGTTTACTCTGCTCCTCCGCTGCAAGGTGATCAAGTCCATTCCGATACCTTGTGACAGGGAACTCCTATCTCAACCCCACTGCACCATTTCCATCCGTCCCCACAGTCCACCTGTGGTGCCTAACCCAACGTTCTTAAAATACGCGGTTTTCAAAGCACGTGGTGGAAAAGATGGTAAACGGCCACAAACAATCCACAGCGAAGATTTACCGGTCGCATTGGAACATGTTTGCCTTCTGGTGTGGGACCTCCAAGCTAGACCCTTTCCAAGCATCCCCTGCAGTAGTAGCGGACTTCTTAAACCATCTCTTTACGGAAGGACAATTGAGCGAAGGATCCATAGAGGGTTACATTGGTTCTAAGCTTAAAGCGTCCACTGGCTACGACACTGGAGAGGATACGGCCTTGTCACAGTTAATTAGGCACTTCAAGGCAAATTGCCCTCCTTCACAGTCCAATGTAGCACAATGGGGCCTGTCATAAGTACTGCAATATTTATAATGTCCGGAAATTTTCGACGAAGAGACCATTTCCGCAAAGGACGCCACGGTAAGGTTCAAATTCTTGCTAGCCCTAGCGTCTGGTAAACGGAGAAGTGAAATTCATGCATTAGACAGAGAAGTGAGAAAAGAAAGCGGTGAGTGGAACAAGGTTTTCCTTACCCCAAGAGCTGGCTTTATGGCAAGGTCGGGGCACCTTTGACCACATAACGCTGCCGACCCTAAAGGAGGAGCAAGTGACCGAAGGTCGGCTTTCTCTGTGCCCGGTCAGAGCACTACGCCAATATCTTTCGATCTCGGAGCAACACAGTTCAAAATGCTCTCGTTATCTCCTTTATGTCAAAATTTAATAAGGACCTTTCTAAACAGACTCAAATTGCATTAAAAAGGTCATTTTGCCGGTTTATGCACGAGCACAGACCGATACGGGCCTCCAAATCGAATTTAAGGTTAAAGCCGATCATGTCCGTCAAACCACAAACTTCTTCAGAGCCCTCCGTAATGTTTCTCTATCAGATATACTTAAAGCAGGTTGTTGGTCCTCTGCCAACTCGTTTGTAAAGTACTATCTTAAAGAGTCCTCGCAAAATGAAGTTACAGACTTTTACTCTTTAGGACCCTTCGTTACGGCAGAAACTACCATTACGGCTCCTTCTACTCTGATTGCAGGCAACCCGCCCCAAAGCTGAAAGGCAAAGGCAAGCAGAAAGGGGAATTCGCCAAGGGACATAGCAACAGATTCAAGGGCAAGAAGTGGCGACACTTCTAGGCCTTGTCTTCGTCTGCTGAGTACTACAACGCAAGGGTTTTTATCACCACTGGACTGCTATTTTCACTTGTATGAACGATATTTTGAATTTCAAAGAACGTTTTCATTTAAATATCACTTTATGTTCAGGCAGGGTCACCACGGACCTGACAGTCCGCTTCCTGCTGTCCTCCACTCTTTTCGGGCCCCAAGGCCAGAAAAGGTGGAGGAATACACGGCACCACCTGTTCCCGTAGTCCCTTACCCACACCAGCAACAACGGGACCGATTCATGGTGACCATGTATACCGCGGCGATGGGCCCACAATTGTCCCAAAACGCGAGAAAACACATTTTAGTGAAACTGTTTCACCATTTTAAGTTAACATTCAATCAGTATTAGAATTTAAAAGATTATCTAGTCGTATTTTGTAGGTTTTTCGTGTAAACCTAAAACTTTTACTTTGTGTTTTTATCTTACCGGGCAATTGGGTTTTATCAATTACTTCAGTTTTAGTCTCAGAACAGCATATTATTTGATATTGTGAACACTGCAGGCTCAATCCCTAGCAGTGTTAAGTTTATTTCACGTAAATCTCAGTGATTAACGATCGTATTGTCAAGTATCGATGTCTTTTATTATGTCAAGTATCGATGTTTTTTATTTATCATTTAATATTCTCTCAGTGATTAACGATCGCATTGTCAAGTATCGATGTTTTTTATTTATTATTTAATATTCTCGATGTTGAGTGCTCGAGGTCGGGATCCATATAGTGGGCGGAAGGATGGGGTGGCAAAAACTCTAAGACCATCAAACTATAAATTACGTGTTTCAGATCCCTTCATTCTTGTCCCATGTAACTTCTCCTTACCATGATTTGTAATTGGATTGGGAGTGTTCCTCCAAACCCAAGTTTATGGAAACATTAAAAGAAGTGGAACGTAGTTTGACATTTTATTCCAACTACAGTTCAACTTTAACATCCTTATGATGAACATTTACGCATCTAGCGTAATTCGCAACCTTTTTGTGGATGCAGTTCAGAATGGCAGGCTCCCCTGCTCCGGACGTAAGTCCCATCTAAAAGTAGAGATAAGCGAATTCAAAGCTTTTGCGAAGTAAAACTAAGGTTTTATTTTGTAAAACATTTTTACGAGTAAAAGCGCAATTCGCATTCTCCATTTTTAGCCTACTCTCCCATCCATCCATCCCTCAACTAGCTTTGGTGAGTTATCCAACCATCGAGTGGGGCTTAAAGGGAATGCCCGTTGTCAATCAATGACGAAATACCAGAGGATCCCCTCTTTTGATTAGTCGATGGATGGATAGCGAGATACGCTAGTTCTAACTGCTACAAAATTTGTTTTTATTCAGCGTGAAAGGTTTAAACCGGAAGGGAATCCATCTAAAAGTGGAGAATGCGAATGGCACTTTTACTCGTAAAAGCACGTTTAACGGAATAAAACGTTAGTTTTACGAGTAAAGGCGAAATTTGCCTTTAGCGTTATTTCTCGAATTAGACAGCCAGCTGCAGGTGGGAAGTGACTATTCGAGATACAACGAGAAAATGTTGTTCAGTTTCATTTTGTGTGATTATTAAATATTTGAAGGGACATGCATCTGAAAGTATGGAATGCCATTTTTACATTTATTAGGGAATTATTGAGATCAAGAATTAATTTTTGATTTCAAAAATTTACATTTTGATATCAAGAATTAAATTTTACTATCTCTAATTGTATTTTTTATATCTCTAAATGTATTCATGATCTCCAAAAATTAATTTTCGATATCAATAAATATTTAGAGATAGCAAGAAATATTTATTGATATAAAAATGATTTATTGATTTTTTGAGATCAGAAATTCAATTCTTGATAGCAAAAATGAAATGTTTGAGAAGAAATATCAATCTTAAGGTCAATAATATGGAATGTCATTTTCACATTTATTAGGCAATTATTGATATCAGAGATTAATTTTTGATCTCAAAAATTGATTTTTTGATATCAAGAATTAATTTTTGATTTAGAAAAAAATCATATTTTGATATTAAGAATTATTTTTGCTATCTGTAATTGCATTTTTGATATCTCTAAATGTATTCTTGATCTCAAAAATAATTTTTGATATCAATAAACATTTAGAGAGATCAAGAAATATTTATTGATACCAAAAATGATTTATTGATCCCTAAAAT
Source organism: Protula sp. h YS-2021 (assembly GCA_949752745.1). Lineage (NCBI taxonomy): Eukaryota > Metazoa > Annelida > Polychaeta > Sabellida > Serpulidae > Protula > Protula sp. h YS-2021. Next base: position 57,099,237 of record OX457024.1, read on the forward strand.
AATGGAATCCTGTTTTAACATTTAATGCTTATTTTTAATATCAAAATATAATTAAAGATATCAATAAATCAGTGTAGATCTATTATTTATTTATTTTTGAGATCAAAAAATCAATTTCACAAACTTGAAAAATCTTAAGGGATACACACATTTACATAAAATAGAACGAATCGTCAATTAAATTTTAAAATTTGACGATTCGTTATATTTTATGTAAATGCGTGTCTCCCTTATGATTTTTTAAATTCGTAAAATTGATTTTTCTATTTCAAAAATAAACTTTTGCCATCTAAAATTATTGAGATCTACATTGATTTATTGATATCTTGAATTATATTCTGATATCAAAAATAGGCATTTAATGTTAAAACGACATTCCATACAATAACTCATTTTCTCTTTATTGACATCAAGAATTTATTTGAGGTATAATTACTTCAGAATGATTATTATTTGTATTTTGAAATCTGCAAATGATTTTGTGATCTCAAAAAATGATTTTTGATATCAAAATATCAGTCTGTTTTGAATTCAGAAACACACTTTTGTAAATAAATAATGACTGGTCCTTGTATACAGAATCTTTCTTTAAATTTTTTACTGTACAAAAAAGAAGCAATTCTTCAGTTCAAAAATTGTGTTGTTATTGGTGATCTCAATAATTCAATTTTTCGTCTCCAAAATTTAATTGACGATTCTTTATATTTTATGTAAATGTATGCCTCCCTTAAGATTTTTTAAGTTTGTAAAATTTTTGCCATCTAAAATCCAATCATTGATAGCAAAATATAAATTATTGAGTTCTACACTGGTTTAGTGAGATCTTTAATTATATTCTGATGTCAAAATACGAAATAAAACGTCAGAATAAATATAAGGGATGTTCAACGTGACATCGTAAGATGTATTAAACTTGGACCTTTGATAAGTGACGTTTATTTGCTGAAGGAATAAAAGGCGAAGTATCATATTGTCTTTGTCGCAATCCGGTGCTGAGGTCTCGATTGAAGCTCAGGCCGAGACGAGTCCACTCATTTTGGACTGCACCTGGCACAGTTCAGACTGAGTCCCGGGCCAGGATGAGTCTCTTTATCCTTTGAATACACAACAGTCGAGATATTTGTTTGTTTTCGCGATCCTTTTTTTGTAAGTAGGTGCTTATCTATTAACCAAATTGCCTTTTCGTCTAATATAAATAATAAAAGGTCTAAAAAGGTCCTTAAGAACGTCACATTTTATTTTATTTCATTTGAACTTTCGGGTTTTAGATTGATTGTTCCCGTTTTCTAGCACAATTCACACACAATAGTTTGTTTCACATTGATTTCTTCCTAGTTTTATAACATGAGCAACACACAAAGTTTTCTCTGGTCACTACAACGCATTTTGGGTGGAAACTCCACAACTACCGCAGGTAACGCTCGCGCTCCAATCGTCGGGTTGGCGACTCAGGCAGAGAAGTGTAATGGTTTTAATCGTGGCACACTGGAAATGGTAGAAAAAGCTGTTGTTGAAAATATCTGAGAAGATGATTTCGCATTTCACCTTGATGGCAGCTGCTTACGCAATAGCGAACAATCCGCAATCCATGCCTCCTGCCTGGTGTGCTACATTGGGCCATCCAATCTTCAATTGTTTTTCATGATGGAACATAAGCCAGCACATTGCCTTCTTATGTCATTTAAATAGCAATGTTACACTAACTTCTCTTTCCTAAAAACTTCAGTTAATATTATGATTTTGTTCACACAAATGACTTATAGCTGCCGTTGGATCGACCCGACGCTTGAAAAGTATCATCCGTATCTTTTCTCGCCCGTAAACTCATAGAATTGGATGACCCAAACTAAGTGAGGGTCCACTCTTGAAATTTCCTTAACTGCTTGGTGCTGTCCTCTGTAGGTAACCCCCAGGTGGCGCCACTAACGTCACTTTTCATCCTTACGCCCACACAAACAGTCTAGGTGATGGAAGGGTCTGAATTTTAGGAACTATACCCAGATCTTCTGAGGATTACGGGGAAGGGATTCCAGTAGAAGTTTCCAGGGAACACCAACGACATGTAGCTGTTAACAGGGCCCGATCGGTTCAACGGCTTTGCGGAACTGGACCTTTATCGGAGCGATAATTGGTGATCGGTAAGTCTTGTGGTTTATGCAGTGGCGTTTCTAGTCGCCTTCTAGCATTTCACACGAACCAAAGACTCTGTGCGATCACCAACGTTGAATTTAAGAGTTACGGCACGGTGAGAGCTAGGGCCAGTTTTGAACGCAGTGTCCAGAACTACGCTCTCACTGCTGTGGTACAACATTGCTGCTAGTTCGAGAGCAGAATTCGTACTTTTTTTCTATCCACGGACACTTCAGAACTGCCTATAGTGGCATAGATTCGGTCGATAGCGACTTTCTCACAGCCACGATTTCACAGTTGCTAAATCTCTGTTGTTACTGGCATTTGGTTTTTGAGCAGGAATGCTCCCGCAACCTACCTAGTTTTTCTGCCATTTGTTTCTTTGCTGCGACCTTATTGTTGAGCTAAGCGTGGGTAGGTTACCTCCCTACGTTGTTACAGCCGGAACCGGCGGCTCTCAGGTCGGTAAGTCTAGAGAAATTAGGAAGTTGGTTGCGGGCGCTTTCCCGCGCTTGGAAGTAGCAGGTGCTTGGGGCCCACGCTCTAGTGCGAAAGGGCCAACAACACTGTAGGGGCCCCACTCTTGGGCACCATGGTATTTATACTAGGGGCCCCAGCCTAGTGGTGTGGACGCCGCCTAGTAGACCTACAGAAAAACTAATAGCTATTTCCTCGTGTGTTACAGGGATGAGCGGCTTGCCATGGCGAGAAAAGAACGCTGCGGACACCAGGGTTTATAAGACGATCCTCACAGCTACTGCCAGGATTGTGCTGCCAGGTTTGGCAAGCTAAAATGCGATGGCGTTGTGACGTGTGATACCTGCCCACATCTAAACAAGAAACAGTGGAAAAACATTAACAGACAGTGACATAGGAAGTTACACAACCGCGAAGTCAAACTGTTCTGGAGCAACATGTCAACAGGCACCCCGGCGCAGGAATCGGAACAACCGGTGGCGGGCACACCGCTACGTGATGAGATATCGTCTCCACGCAAGAACGCCCCACCTGATGGACAGACTAGCCAGGGAAAACGGTTTCAAATGCCACTGTTGACCCCAGACAACCCCTCGGCACCTTGGTACCCGCTACTCACCAGACTATCGCTGGGACAACCACAACGGCTGCCGGTGGGTGTGGGAGACGTGCATCAGCCGCACTGGCCCCACAACCACCTATAGACGTGGGGCCTAAACCTCCACCTGTGGTGCATACAGCGGGCTGGTTAGAAGCACAAGGCTTCTCACAACAAGCACTACAACGCATGCAGAATGTGCACGCAAACCCTACCAAACCAGTGTACAAATCACAGTGGAGAGTGTTCGAACGGTGGTGCCTGCTAAAACAAATCGACCCCGTTACGGCGACGGCCCCGCTTTTGGCCGACTTTTTCATACACCTGTTCGAGTCCATACAAGTAGGCGTACAAACGATAGAGGGTTATAGATCAGCCTGGGGGCTATGCTGAAAAATGCTTCCGGCTACGACCCCGGCCAAGACGATTGCCTAACGAAATTAATCCCTAACTTTAAATTGCAGCACCCTCCCCCGAATAAACACATAGTACAGTGGAACCTGTTGGTGGTGCCGAGTTATTTCAGCGGCAAAACTTCACCTGCGAAGAGAGCACACCGCTCAAGGAGCTGACATTTAAAGTTACGTTCCCGCTGGCCCTAGCGTCAGGCAAGAGACGGGGGAAATACATGCCCTAGACAAGGATTACACGTATGAAAAGAATCACCAAAGAATCACCCTGAAGCCTAGGGCAGAATTCTTAGGGAAAACCCACATAATAACACACGGGAACGGCACTTTCTCGGAGATAGTTCTCCCATCGTTGAAGGGGCAAACAGAAGAAATGGAGGGTGAGCGGAATCTGCTGTGCCCAGTGGCAACGCTGTTACAGTATCTGGCGGCCACCAAGGCCATAAGGGCCCCGCAGCAGAAACGCCTCATCATCTCTTTCCTACCTCACATAAATAGAGACGTAGGGAAATCGACAATCTCTAACTACCTGCTACAAGCAATAGTCTCAGCGTATGAAGAATTTAACCGAGACAGAGGGCGACCCAACTCAATTCATGCCCACCCACACGAAATCCGCCAGGTGGCCTGCTCGTTAAAAGCTGTAAAAATGGCCACCATTGAGGAAGTCGGGTTGCTGGCAATCCCAGAACAGTTTCATAAAATTCTATTTGCAGGATTTTACACGAGACTCGGTTTCCAAGCTCTGCAGGCAGCCGTTTGTGGTCGCCGAATCGGTGATTAACTCAAAGTAATTGACACATTATGATCTCTTCCAGCCTGGCACTCATGTGTTTCTGTTTGCAGATATCGAGGGGGGAGCAAAAAGAGCCACAAGCAAGGAGAGAAGCCTCTCAAACAGAAGAATAGATCACAGTAGTCTCGCAGTGACATGGGGCATCGCCACTCCAGGTAGGGAACGGCCCCACAACAGCTCCAGCAAGAGGCTACTCCCGGAACATTGTTCACTCACTAGTTAAGAAGTTGGTTCGTTCTTCGGGTCACTAGACCGGGACTGCGGCGCCATGACAGTTGGGGACAACACGGGACCCACAGATAGCGCTCCTGCGCTCGGCGCCCAGACACACGGGGGCCCCAACAGCCTCACGGCGGGCCCCCACCCCCCTCTCGGTTCACCAGATGGGGCCCACAACCGAGAGTAGGGGGGCACGAAACCAGGCGGCGGCCCCACAGCATCGATGGGCCGGGATCCATCAAGAATTTTGGGGGCACGGCGGGTGGCGGCAAAAAAAGGAGTGGGGGAACATGGCCCCTCCGGGTGCTCGACACGTTAGTGGCGCCCCAGTTTGTGCGCCATGAATTATGGCGCCCGTGGTGGCACAAGAGATACTTATTCACTTGTTGCACTCCGTTTAGTTGAGAAAATTAAATCTTCAATCAACTTATCTGTGTTTGTTTCTGCGTTAGCTAATGTAGTACGGGCGACGCCCGCAGTTCTTGCGCCCCAGATGTAGCCATCCTCTGAGTTAATCTGATTTTCAAGCGTCAGATCGAACCAACGGCAGCTATAAGTCATTTGTATGAACAAAATTCGCGTTTTTTATCCAATTAAAACGGATTTTTGTTTGTATAAATGTTGTAGCTGTTTAGTTGGATCGAACCGACGCTAACACTAACCAGCCCTCTTCTCACCCTACATCGGGGCCCACTTCTTCGGAGCGTCAGGATTCAAAGTGACGTTAGTGGCGCCACCTGGGGGTTACTTACAGAGAAGAGCACCAAGCAGTTAAGGAAATTTCAAGAATAGGAGACCCTCACTTAGTTTGGGTCATCCCACTCTTTGAGTTTACGAGCGAGAAAAGATATGGATGATACTTTTCAAGCGTCGGTTCGATCCAACTAAACAGCTACAACATTTGTACAAACAAAAATCCGTTTTAATTGCATAAAAAACGCGAAATAAACATAATGTCTAAAATTCTGTCAATTCTATATAAACATTTGACTCTATACAATTGTAATTAAAGGAAGGGGGAATTAATCTGTAATCACTTCCCTTTCAATTGCTTGAGATAAGTCGATGCTGCGAAACTATTAATCCGTTAGAATTCATACCATCCAAACTCCTAGATCAAGGAGAGATCCATAATCAAAAACAGTGCCAGTTTTCTCCTTTATAGGCTGAAATCACAGAGTGTTTTAACAAAGTCTGGTTAAACTACCCTTTTTCACGACCCAAACATCCCTTGAACAAACGCTTTGCATTTTCTCGTTAATTTACCCCGACCCAATTAAGTCTCCCTCCTTTCAAAACATTGACCTTATTACAAAGGAATGTATAATAAAAGGACTCAACTCGGCCCTATAACACCGGTGTAAGGATTCAGTACTCCGCCACGTTACTTTTCCCCCGGGAATAGTAACATATATTACTATTCCTACCCCGGGCATAGTAATATATATATTACTTTTACCCCTCTATATTACTTTTCCCCCCACTTCTTTTTTATAAAAACCAAATTCACAACAAATTAACACTTTTATTAAACATTTAAAGCTCAATCTCAATACGATCTAACAGCAAATTTACACTTTTATTAAACATCTAAAACTCAATCTCAATACCGTCTACATCAAACTCGCAGAAACATACGACTCTACAGTCATGATACACACGCAGTCTTCCTAGAAATGACCACAAAACACAATCTTGATACAGTCTACAATAAACTGATGAGGACAAAACTACCGAGTCATGTACCTAAAAATGACATTTGAATGGTTCAAAGTGGTCACTTTTTCACCAAATAAATGCTTTCGGCATTGTGTTTTTGTTCACTTTCGTGTTCAGTGAGTGAAACGCAAGCCACTTGTAATCACATCCGTACTTGCTGTACACATAAATTACAGTATCCAGGAGTATTGCTGCTGCGTATATTTCCACTTCGGTTCCCCATTTTCCGTCAGTTTCCATTTCGGTCGAACTGTTGTGTTACGCCATGTTATTGCAAACTGATTTCAGCGATTCACCAGTTTATCATTTACGACGTAAGCAACTGTCGAAACACTTTATGCTCCTCCTGCGAACCACAAACCACACTTGCCAATGCCCGAAAAAGCAATTTCCATCTCCTTTTATCCTGGACGTCCGAGGACATTCACAGGGCTGCAACACACAAGGAGCTGTGTCATGTTTCACAGCGTTCTGGTGGATAATGGGCACACCAATATTGGAGCAAACAGCCTGCTGCCACTCAGAACAGACGGGAAGCAGTTTGATCTCAGCAGGTGCTTCCAATTTCTCAACAAAAATATCCTAGGCTTCCGGCTTTTCCACTTTCGCACGTTTTGCTGGTGGCTCTGGGTCTCCGTTTTTTTAGCAGCGGCAACTTCAAATTACAACCGTTCTGTTTCTTTTTGAGTACAGTTCCGTCTTCTCTTTTCAGCAAATGTGTGTTTTTCCACAATCTTCGTGCACTGTGTATGGACCAAGCCAATGATCACTAAATTTGCCACCTTTTCTGTCGGCTCTCACAAGATTCTTCAAAAGCACTTTGTCCCCAGGATGAAATAAATCCGATTGACGTCTTTTGTCGTAGTGTTTTTTCTGTTCATTTTGCGATTTCTTGATGTTGGCGCTCACTTTACTGTACATGTTTTTTTAAGTTTGTTCATTGCGTCAATGGTTTTGTCAATGGTGTCCGAGGCAAAGTGGATGATATGCGCTGATGACTTTTTGCTTAGTACCCGCCATGCGCAGTAGCTCATTGGGTACAGCAGTGACAAACTCGCGACCCTGATCATTGACCAACCGTGGCGACAAATGATGTCTTCAAAAATAAATCTTGTAACACTAAGAGCGGTTTTATCCTTCAGCGCTCGAGCCTCCGGCCACTTGGAGAAGTAATCCACTGCCATCACAACGCAACAGTATTCCTCATCTATGAGCGGTAGATTGGTGATATCAACACCGATTTGCTTCATACCTCCTTCGGGTACGGGAACTGGGTGCAACACAGCTTGCTCTGGTCATCCTGGGACTGACCTTCTGACACCTCTCACAGTTGGCGATGAAAGTTTTTACTTGTGTTGAAATTCCTTTCCAATAAAATCGGCTTAAGATCCTGCTTTGCGTTTTCATTACTCCCAAACGACCACCGAGCCTTTTCGACGCATCACTTTCACCTGCACCGCTGTGAATGCTAGCAATAATTTTTGTTGAGCTTCCACATCTCGAATAACTAGCAATTCCCTGCTTTCTTTATACTGTTTTCTATCGAATACGTGGTTGTAATACAGTTCTCCCGACCTAGCCATGCACGGCTTCCTCATCTTGCGAACTGGCTTTATCATTTTTTGAACAACCAGCAGGATACTGCTTTAGCACCACATAATTGTAAATTTTACTTTTTTTGAATACCTCAAGAAACAATTTTTTTCCTTTTCCATATCCATTGCTTATTAGAACATAAAATGCCCATTTTTATTCCCATTAAAATGGGTTTTTGTTTTGTACAAATGTTGTAGCTGTTTAGTTGGATCGAACCGATGCTTTGAAAAGTATCATCCTATCCTTTCTTTGCCCGTAACACAGTTGAAATGCAATTTCTAATAAATTTGAAATTAAATTTCACTGGAGTACAAAATTTTATGGTTGGCTCCAAGTACTTCATGGGTAACCCCATGTTTGCCCGTACTGGGATCCGATATTCACTTTTCATCCGGCGCCCCGAAAAGTGGGGCCCCAGAAATGGTGGGAGGAGGTGGGACTGGTTGTTGTAAGCATCGGTTCGATCCAACTAAACAGCTACAACATTTGTACAAAACAAAAACCCATTTTAATGGGGAATAAAAATGGGCATTTTGTTCATACAAATGCCTTGCAGCTGCCGTTGGATCGACCCGATGCTTTGAAATAGATTTAACCAGTGGAATGGCATTTCTTGGGTACCACGCCCTTCGGGCGCCATGCCTTCGATTAACATGACAATAAATAAAACTTCTATCAACAGTTCTTTGTTTTATTTCTGTCAGTTTCCCGACACCAGTGTTCTCTTGCTATTGGTGTGCATCCGCGCACCTACGGTAAAGCTTGCCCCCCCCCCTTTTTTTTCTGGACAGTCGTCAAGGCACCTAACTCTGGGTCCACACTGTCATAGAGGTCAACAGAAACCGAAAATTTCGAAATTTCCTTGTTTTCGCGTTATGTTACAACATGTGCGCCCAGTGGGCGCACTGCGTTACTCGTGCGCTCCCAGATGTGCCCTTCTTGGGCCCCATCTCCCCGCGCCATGCTGTCGCGTTACTCATGCGTCTCCCTCGGGGTGATATGAACGCTCCTCAGTACTGGTGAACGACCCACTGTCGACCCCCATCCCACACTAGAGATGCCCGCTGCTGTGCCTCGTGGGGGCACATGCGTAGCTCGCTGCCCCGCGCAGTTGTTCCCTGCGTTACCCACTCATAACACTCTGTAGTAAAAAGTATATAGGTTAAAAAGACCGAAAGTCTGCCCTATCGAGCCAGTTCGCATGGGTGGCAGCTCTTCACTCGTTGGGGCGGGCCTGCGCGCTGCTCCCTTTCCCTCGCCCCTTCGTGGACTTCTCCTTCGTTCCGTTGCCACCCTTGTAGCCCTTGCCTTTGAACCTGCAACATAAGTGCCTCACATTAATATTTCCCGCGGTGTTACTTATTAATGATGGACTCCGCTGCTACGAATGGCATGTGGTACAGCTTTGACACGGAATCCTGCGTGTAATCCTGTAAGTAAAATCGAATAAAAGAATTAGGGGATTGCCAGCAGCCCGCACGCAATATGTCTTCCATGGTTGCGCCGGTTACCGCCTTCAGTGAACATGCAATCTGTCGCACTTCATGGGGGTGCATCTTGGGCCTTTCTTGTGTCCCTTCGCTTTGCGATGCCGCGTCATATGCCGCCACTACTGCCCTTTTGATGTAGTTGGAGATGGTGGGTTTCCCTATATCTCTAGTAATGTGGGGAAGAAACGGTATTATTAGGCTTTTTTGTTCTGGGCTGCGTATTGCCTTTGACGCCTCCGTGTACTTACGTAGTGTGTCCACGGGGCACAGTAATTTCCCCGTGCGCCTCGGTTCTTCCTCCAGCGCGTCCCCGGGTAGCACAGGCACTGAGATTTCCGAAAACGTACCCTTGCCGTGAGTCACGATGTGCGTTTTGCCTAGGAAATCGGCTCGAGGTTTCAGGACAACCCTGCTGTTGTTCTCGTCTATGAAATACAGCTGGTCGAGTGCGTGTATCTCACTTCTCCTCTTGCCTGACGCCAATGCTAGAAGGAAAGTTACCTTGAATGTGAGCTCCCGCAGTGGCGTATTCTGTTCGTCTCGGAAAGTGGGGCCCTGAAAGTAATCTAGTACTACCTTTAGGTCCCACTGTACTATGTGCTTGACTGGGGGTGGTCTCTGCAAGCGAAAATTTCTTATTAGTTTAGACAGGAACTCGTCTTGGCCCGGGTCGTACCCTGTTGCGTTCTTCAGCACTGAACCCAGCGCTACACGGTAACCTTCTATTGTTCTGGTGGCCACCTTTTTCCCCTCAAAGAGGTATATGAGGAAATCGGCGATCAATGGCGCTGTTGCTGCCACAGGGTCTGCTGATTTCATCAAACACCACCTCTCGAATACCTTCCACTGTGACCCATAAACCGAACGGGTGGATTTGGCGTGCACCTCTTGCATGCGTGCGACCGCATGTGCCGAAAACCCCTGTCTTTTTAGCCAGTTCGCTTTAGGGACCACAGATGAAGATTCATCGTGTGTGGGATCGGGTGCCAGTGTTGCCAATGTGGCTGTCTTAGTGCCCGCGCATGCATTGGCAACCTCTTCGGCGTCTCGGTCGCCCACCGTTGTAGCAGTGGGAACACGGGTGACGCCGGATTTACCGGTGCCACTAGTAACAACGTAAATCTCTGCTCCCTCCCTAACCGCTCTGCTACCCTTTCGAGTATCGTGGTTGGGGGAAACGCATACAGTACCTCCTGCGGCCACGTGCAACTCAGCGCGTCGCTGGTTGTGGCTTCCGGGTCCGGGCATGGTGAAACATACCTCCCGAGTTGCGTGTTGAGACGCGTTGCGAACATGTCCACCGGTGGGGGCCCAAAGACCGAACTCTCCACCACCCAACGAAAGAGTCGTGTGGAGAGCGTCCACTCCCCCTGCAGGACTTGACCCTGCCTGGATGCTATGTCCGCTAACACGTTCAGGTTCCCCGGAATGTGATGTGGTAGTAGTGTTACCTGGTATCGGATTGCTAGCTCCCACACCTCTCTGGTTGCTTGCATCAGGGTTGGCGACCTTGTGCCCCCTTGCTTTTTGATGTAACTTACCGTGGTAGCATTGTCTATCAGACACAGTACAGCTTTGCCCTGAAGTTCTTGCCCCAGGATCCTCAGTGCTTCTCCTACTGCGCGCATTTCTAACACATTGATGTGCATGCTTCGCAGTTGCTGCGGCCACCGCCCCTGAAACAACCTGCCGTGAAAGTGTGCCCCCCAGCCTACCTTTGATGCGTCGGTTTGTAACTGGAGTTGTGGCTGCGGTATGGTAAACGGGGTTCCTTGCGTCAGATGTACTATATTCACCCACCACCGGAGATCTTCTCTCGCCTGTGGCGGGAGTCTGAACTTGTTGCGTGAATCGCGGCCCCTCTTGAGTGCCGCTCGCACTGCATGCTGGTAGCCCCGGAAATGAAGGCGCCCCATGGGCACCGGTTTTTCTGTTGCTACTAACAGTCCCAGCAACGTTTCTGCTACAGTTACGGGAACCCACCTGTTTTCCAACATCGACTCGATCATATGTCGAATCTTCTGAATTCTGTCTGGCGACGGAAATACGCGCCCGACTGTGAAGTCGAACACGTCCCCTAGGAACACAATTACCTGTTTGGGCTCTATCTCTGACTTCTCTAAGTTTACCAGTAACCCCAGCTCGACACATTTGTCGAGTAGCGTTAATGTTTGAGCGGCCACCCTTTGTCTGTTCAGACCCGCGTTCAACCAGTCGTCTAGGTATTGAAACAGCAGCATTAGCTGCTGTCGCCCCCACGACTTTACTGAGCGCATTGTCTTGCTGAAGACCCAGGGCGCCGGTGCCAGCCCAAAGGGGAGCGCGCGGTACCAATACCTGTGCTCCCCAACCTGAAAGCACAGGTATTTGTAATGTGCGGGCCACATCGGTACGTGCAAGTACGCGTCCGTTAGGTCGATCGAGGTGGCCCACATGCCCCGACTGACCGCCTTGCGGATGTGCTGGCAAATGTCCATTTTGAATGTTGGGGTCGACAAAAGCGCGTTTAATTGTTTCAAGTCTATTATGAGACGCCAGCCCCCCATTCTTTTTGGCCTTAGGAAAACCCTGTGGAACATGCCTGATTGCCCCACAGGCATTTCCTCTATGGCTCCTTTTTCTAACAACTTGTCCAGCATATCCGTGAGTGCTGCTTGTTTTTCCATTCCCTGGCCGTATGAGGTCACAAGGCTCGGGTTCGCGTTTTGAGTCAGCCGAATAGGGGGCACTTGACCGTCTACTTTGCGAAATGGGAGGGGGTAGCCGTATCTTAGCCACCGCACTACCCTGGTCGGCGCCCCCAAGTCTTTCCATTTTAACCAAAAGTGTGTGAGCCTGCCTCCTACGGGCAAGGAGTTTGCGCGCAGCACTCTGTCCCTGATATCTGACAATGTTACGCCAAAATTTAGATGTTCTCCTGCAGCGAACCAGTTCCCGTGACAGGGACTGGCCTGCTGCTGACTGTAATTGTCACCTGTTTGATGGAGTGTGGCCGGCCTTGCGAAAAACACTACCCTGTCTCTCTTGGCTTTGCGGGCCCTTGATCCTGGGTGGCGCCGACGCCATGCGCCCGCGGTGTGCTCCCCGTTGGTGACTGCTGCTGTAGGACCGGTGACGTGGCGTGACCTGCGTGTACAGCTCGTGTAGCGCGCGATTCTGGAGGTCCTGGATGTGCCGGCCGTTGAGTTCTGCCAGCAGGTCATCTGGGAACAGTTGTGCTTGCCCCACGTATTCTGCGTGCCGCAACTGGAATAACTTGTCCTGCGGGAGTTTGCAACGCTGGAGGACATTGTCCCTGCGCAGCTGAATGCTAGATGACAGCAGTGCCGTGTGCAGCAGCTTAATCAGGTCTTTCGTCCCACGCACAAGACACCCAATGAGCTTGGGCACTATGGAGGCATCGGACTCCAGGGATCCACCCACCAAGGTCTGATTTACGTACTCGATAAATGATAGCATCCGCAGCCCCGTTCTCGCGATGCCCTCAATGTAGCTGAGATCCCTGTCTTTTAATGTCACCTTGTCGTCGGGGTGGACCACAGGTAACCAGGTTGGGGCGTGCTTAGGGTACGTGAGTGGCTCAAAGTTGACTGCGTTGTCCGATGGCCTGTACGCCGTTCGCGCGACGCGCATTTTAGATGAGGTGTGAATTTTCCCGAAGTCCAAGGCCTTCCCAAAATTCGAGTCCTTTGCCTGAAACTCTGCCTCCTTCAACTTGATGGCATCCAAAATACCAGCTGCTGTATCGAGTGCCATAAATTCTGGGCCCTGCTCCCGCGGCCCCTCAGAGGCCAATCTGAAACTGGAGTGCGTCTCCTTCAGGGGTTTGCCTACTTGGGCATTCGAGAATCTCTGTATTACCTCTACAACGTCGCGAAATGGGATATCCAGCGGGTCGACCGTTGTGGCTGAGCCTGCTTCCTCGCTTGCCCTGCTTGGGGACCCTTCGTCTGAGAGGCGCCTCCTCTTCCGTGCACCTCTCCAGGGGGATACGTCGCGTTTCCGCGGTGATCTTAGCCAGTCGCCACATTCCGGGTGCTTGAAAGGCGAGGCGTGTAGGCCTCGCGGTGCTCTCGATCGTGCCCTATGTTCTGTTTCACTGCCGGAGAGTGTGGGCATGCGGCGCCGGCTGGGCACCCGACTTCGCCTCCTTCGTCGGTGGGGCGGTGAGGAGCCTGAGGACTCGGAGTCGTCAGAGGATGAGGAAGATAGTAGGCGGCTGCGACTTCCACCTCTAACCTGTATGTCGCGGGGGGGGGGGCGTTGATTCGCGCTTCGGGCTGCTATGCCGCTCATCCTCCATCTGGGTCATGAGTGTGGCTAGGGGTGATGGCTCCCCTTCCGTGCTTGCCGGCCTGGGCGACATGGCGCGAGAGGGGGCCCGCTGTGGTTCGGGTGTGGGTGTGAGCCCCCTCACCTGCTCCTGACTTGTAATTGTTGCGCTCGGTGCACGAGCCTGCAGCCCCACGAGTTGTTGTGAGATCATGGCTGCCTGCTGCTGTAGTGCCTTACGGAGAATCTCTTCAAAATTTATCTGCAATGGGAGAATCGGCTTCTCCGCTGGTGGCTGGTATCTCCCCATGCTGGGTGTGTCACCAGCGTTCGTGGTCGAGGGGTCCCACGTGCCCGAGGTGTACGCCCTGTTCGCAGCCTTCACAACGGATTCCTCAAAAGATTCCGTGGTCTTACTGTTAGCCGAGGGGAGTGGTGTTATAGTTGCCGCCTCCTGCTCTAGTTCTTGCAACGACACACGGACGCTCGTTTCCGATGTAGGGCTCCTCGAATGTTTCTTATCCTTCCTGGACTTATGCTTGCGGCGTTTCTTGGGAGACCTCTCGGTGCTCGAGTTCCGCCCTGACAGCACCGTCTCATCCCGCAGCGGCGTGCCGGGATCTTTGCCTGAGGGCTCATAAGTTGGGGTGTCCGCCGAGGACATTGTTCGCGACCACAGTTCTTTTATTTGTCTGTTGCGTAGTTGGCGCCGACGCTGCCTGTTTAAACTTCTCCACACTTGATCTGACAGATGTTGACAGACTGCACACGTTATATCACCGTTACACTCTTGTTGCCCGTAGCGAGTAGCACAGTCCCTGCAGTAGTCGTGGGGATCGTCCTTAAGGCCTGCGTGCCCACATCGCGACTTGTTTACCATGGTTGTTCATGACTGCAAGCGAAAGCAGAAAGTTAATTAACGGCAGCAGTTTTTACTGAGCCATCGAGGCACATTTCTTTTCCATGCATATTATCGATCTGACCTGTAGCATCACACCGCAGTATGTGTTACGCAGCTTTGCAAATGCAGGCTTCAGTGTGTGACTTGACAGTGCCACTCCTGGTAGCCTGTGTGCTCCCCCCGAGTAACGCGTTCGTAACTCGCGAGTAACTCGGAGTGCGGCACACTCTGCTGCGTTGTGACGCAAAGGGCGCGGGAAAGCTACCACTTGCGAAAACTTGGCTGAGACGTCTCGCACGCTGCCAAGAATTTCCTCATAGGTGGTCAGCAGCTTCCTACACTCTCTTGACCAGGAGTTAGGAAAGTCACGTAGTTAGCAGACCCGCGGTGTCTCTGTCAGCTCGCCGCACCGTGGGCGCCTTCCCGCCAAAAAGAAAACTGCTTATTTCTCCGTGTGACGTGGTCAGAACCCAAAGTTGTAAGTAGCTAAAAAACCTACGGAGAGCCCTTTACCAATGGTGAAGTTAGCAATCTGGAAAACGTCCTCGTTCCTCGTAAAACTTGACAAAACTGCCTGCCCACGTGTTGAGGGCACCGCCGCGTTACTCACAACCGAGAACGGCTAAAAACAGTCTAAAAATTGGCCAGGATTCCCGTGCAGCGGTCCAAATAACTCTGTAGCGTAACAAGCCTAAGGTTCGATAGAAGATGTGTCTGAAAGCGGTACGCTAGCGACACAAACAACTAGGCTACCCACCACAAAGTGTTGACGCCGCAGTTTGCAAATCACACTGTTGTTATGTCGGTCCCTCTAGATGTAATTCGCCCAAACTTCACCCAGATGGTCTTCAATATATCCAGCAACTACTCGTGCTATTCATTCCTCCATCAGAGCTAGGAAGGGCCCTCAAAATCCAAAAAAACTTAACTTGGTGTTACAAACTGTGTTTCTTCACAGGCGTAAGGATGAAAAGTGAATATCGGATCCCAGTACGGGCAAACATGGGGTTACCCATGAAGTACTTGGAGCCAACCATAAAGTTTTGTACTCCAGTGAAATTTAATTTCAAATTTATTAGAAATTGCATTTCAACTGTGTTACGGGCAAAGAAAAGATAGGATGATACTTTTCAAAGCATCGGGTCGATCCAACGGCAGCTGCAAGGCATTTGTATGAACAGAAGCACACTTTTCTGTGATCTTTTTATATGCATCTTTAACCCGAGTACTTAATCCTGCGGACACGGTAATGTTTAGAAGGGGTATTAATTGTTAATCGCCAAGAGATGAGCCATGGCAGTTGTAACTAGGTTTGGCACTGACAGGATTTTTGTGGAGTTACTTTGTGTCGATTGCCACTTTTACTTTGTATCGATTGAACTTTTATTGATGTTAAGAAAATAGCCACTTTTGTATTTTGAAGGGGAAAAAGTAATATATAGGGGGAAAAGTAACATATCATATGCAGCTATATTACTTTTCCCCGGGAATAATAACATATGTTACTATTCCCGGGGAGGAATCCTAAAATTGGGAAAAGTAAATCATTACACTGGAAAACTTATATTTGATTTATCTACTTCGACCGATGCAAATGAAGTGCACAACTGTTTAAAAAAAAGACTGCTGTATAACACAATAAAATCACATGCTTTCAGGAAGCCCGGGCAAGGGGGTACAGGCGGAGAAGGTGCTCGATAATTATCTTCGGAGCTGCGTAACAGAAGAAAATACCATTCTGCAGGCAGACAAGGTACTTTTAGTGTTATGACAGGCAGGTTGTTCGGCCGGTATCCAGACACCTCGTAACCGACATCTCGTAACCGGACATCTTGTAACCGGACATCTCGTAACTTTCGGAGAAATGGGACATCTCGTAACCAGAAAATTTCAGTGACTTTATATATATATATATATATATATATATATATATATATATATATATATATATATATATATATATATATATATATATATATTTTTAAATTTAACTTTATTGTAAGTACCACTTTTCATGAGTATATCAGACCGGAGATTTTTGTTTCATTTTGAGCATGATTTGCATTTGGATTATCATCAAATGAATCCACATCATTTGCAAATCACAGCAAGATTAGGACAATTAATTCAGATTAAAATTTAACAGCAGATTAGGATAAGAAAATCTATAGATGTAGTAAGATGAAAGATTGTGAGCTAAATCCACATCATCGCCAAATTGCGGCAAGTAAGGATTAGGATCAACCCGTCGGATTAAGATTTAAATTTAGTGACTGATCTATTCAGAACACAGATTTATAGCACATGCTGGAGAATTGGAAATAAATCATCTCAAGCAATCTAAGTTAATTCGAAACTGTCAATGGCTGGATACTGTCGAGTCGGTTGTGAAAAGTGTACCAGTAATTTATATAATATTGGTTTATTGGTGTTGAATTGTCTATAACTTATGTTCGGTTTACTTGCTTGATTTTTTCACTTGATTAGGTTGTACAAGCTTTGGTAAATAAAGTGAATATTGTGAAAAAGATTGTGTTCTTTTAAATGTGGAAATAACCAGTTTCTCAGCGTGTAAGATTTCATGCTTTTTTGTGGTTACGAGATGTCCGGTTACGAGGTGTCCCGGATTCTGTTCGGCCAGGTAACTATTTGCCACTTATTTATAGCAGTTGACACTTCACTTGGTATAAACACCATGGGCCTTTGAGGTGCCAAGCGCGACGTTAATAGTTTGCAAAATCCTTACTGAACATGTTGCTTTGAAAATATTTTAAATATCTAGATCGAATTTAGGTTTAGACGTCTGACAGTTCTGAATCTTGATTCATTTGGAGATTTACATAATCTCCGTGTGAAGGAACGAAACAGGTGATTTGGTTCGCGACGTCACTCGGAAAAAGTTGTCTTGCCTATAAGAAGATTAAAACAGGATCACTCAACACTCAGCTGTTTCATGACTCTCACTAATTCCTTCTTCAGACAATAGACTGTAAAAGACTTCTGGTGGTGGAAGCTTGGTTTTTGCAAACTATTTGGAGTTTTTAGGGTGCACGTTCACGCCATTATGATGTGGATAGTCACGTCAATAAATCAAAATTAAAGTGACTTACTAACTTTCATTTATTTGTGATGTCAATATTATAATGAATACAATGAATTCGTTAATCAGAATGACATTAAGGTCGGTGATACAGTAATTATTTATTAATGAAATTAACTTTTTTCTGGAATAAAATCACTGTGACAGCTTAGGTGACCTTTCCCTCAGCTGAAAGTGCCCTTATCATGTTGAACTAACAACATCGGGCGACCTGCAATTGACAGACTTGTTATCCATTCACACCTGTTACAACACTGCCACGGATGATTACATAACAGACCTTGTTACAACACTGCCAGGAATGATTACATAACAGACCTTGTTACAACACTGCCAGGAATGATTACATAACCTACCTTGTTACAACACTGCCAGGAATGATTACATAACAGACCTTGTTACAACACTGCAAGGAATGATTACAAAACAGACCTTGTTACAACACTGCCAGGAATGATTACATAACAGACCTTGTTACAACACTGCCAGGAATGATTACATAACAGACCTTGTTACAACACTGCCAGGAATGATTACAAAACAGACCTTGTTACAACACTGCCAGGAATGATTACATAAAAGACCTTGTTACAACACTGCCAGGAATGATTACATAACAGACCTTGTTACAACACTGCCAGGAATGATTACATAACAGCCCTGCAGCGTGCACGCAACAAGCACTGGCTGCTGTTACAAAGTGCAACCAGACAGTTAATTGCATTGAGTTTCTGTCCACTTTTTTTCGTCGTGTAGTTCCGAAAGAAACTCCTCATTTGCGGAAAGCACGAACAACTGAATGAAAATTACCCCTACTCTCTTGAAAAAAAATAGGCACGTTGCGCCGACGGCGTCTAGCCCCAAAATTTCTGGCCCCCTTTCTCCACGATTTTTAACATGCATGGTAGTAACGCATAATGTATCAGATGTCACCCCTGGGCAACACCAAGCGTACCCCTCTCCCCCTACTTGCAATGCATTAACCAAATTTACATTCGCATTTATTGTCTACAGGCTTTAAGTGAACAACAAAAAGATTTGGAAAAAGAACGAGAAGCAAGACATCGAGAAGAACAAAATGCCAAGATGACAAGAGAGGAGAATGATCGCATACAGAAAGAAATGCTTGCACAACAAAGCGTATACGGAGACAGAATAAAAACAATACAACAACAGTTTGAAAAGCAACGGCAAGACATAGAAAAGGTAAACTGCAAAAATCAATGACCTATTTGCATAAAAAAGAAAAGGAAATAAAAGGAAAGAAAGAACTAAAGAGGCAGGAAACAAGGGGAAACGCCCAGCAGTTCCCTCAATGAGACCCACAGGACTACTTGTTTTAGTTTTATCCCTAAGACTATTTGTGTTTTTGTATCTATGACAAATTGCTTTCAGGACCACCAGCGAGATCTTCAAGCGAAAGAGAAAGAGTTCACAAGGCTACAACAAGAAGGCTTAAAAGAGCAAGCTGGAGTGACGCAGGAACTTATTGAACAACTGAAGCAAGAGAAACAGATTAAAGAAGAGGAACACAAAGCAAGAGATATTTTATTTACGCTTGGGGTGTTTTTCAGTAGAGCTCACAGTAGATTATTGTCCACGAAACGTATAAACAGGTCACACTAGATTGTTGTTTCAACAAGAAAAAAAATTTATGTTGTGACCTATGTACAGTAGTTATAAGTTTTGATCGGATTGCAGTAAGCATTTACGGAAATATGACCCTCGTAAGGAGAAAATACAAATTGTTTTATTTTGGCAATTCGCCAACTTTTGAAGTCTGCCAAAATTGATAACTCGACACTGCAAATATTGCATAGTATCAAACATCGCGCATTTTACTTCGAGCATCGGAAATTTTTGGCCAAACGAGTCCTTAGAGATTTATAAGAAGTGAGTCACCGACTAGAAAGTTGTCATAAGTGAATCTTTTTAAACAAAAATATGGAAAAGTGGACTTTAACGAATGTAAATCTTTTAGGCCAGCCGACTTCGTCAGGTTGGTCTTATCACATTAGTGCAGGGGCTATACATCTTCTGTATGGGCGTATGTACTTATGTACGTGTGTATGCGTGTAAGTATGTAAGTAAAAATTTACTAAAAATGGTTATTCTTTCTCAGTTTTGATCGGATTCCTTTCATATTTTGTGTTTTCTTCTCTAGGTAGGCCTCTCTTAAAGAATTACTTTTTTGGCAATCCGCCAAAAATTGGCCAAATGGGGACCATTTAAAATAGTTTGGTTGCCAATTTCCAAAGTGCTTCTCCCACAATTTGGATTAAATTTCTTTTCAGTTTGTTCAGATTGTTCCCAAGACGTTTCTCTCATGAAAAGTTGCTCTTTTTTGGCGATCCACCAAAAATTGACCAAATGGGGAGCGGGGAGCAGTTTTTAATTTTTGGTAGCCAATTTTCAAAATGCCTCTTCTTCCACAATTTTGTATAAATGTTTTACTCTGGTGAAAACTTACTTGTTTTGGCTATCTTCTCTTGAAAAGCTATTTTTTCGGCGATACTAAAGAAAATTGCCTAAATGGGAAGGAGGCATTATAAAATCTTTCGGGAGCCGGTTTTCAAAATGCTTCTACGTCAACGATTTTTCATCTCTTCGAAAATTGATATTTTGGCTATCAACCAAAAAATTGGCCAAATGGTTGGCATTTTTGGAATCCAATTTTCAAAGAGCTTCTTCATCCGCAAGTTTGTGCAAATCTCCTTAATTTTTCACATTTGTTCACTAGGCGGTTCTCCTTTGAAAAGTTACTTTTCTCGCGATCCGCCAAAAATTATCTTAATGGCGAGGGAGGGGGAGCATTTAAAGAATACTTAATAGCCAGTTTTCAAAATATTTATTCTCTCACAATTTTGATCGGATTTCTTTCCAATTTTGTGCGATTGTTCCCTGCATAGTTCTCTCTTAAAAGTTTACCTTTTGTCGATCCCCCAAAAATTGGCTAAACATAATGTCTAAAAATTGGCATTTATAACTTTTTGGTTAGAATTTTTAAATTTTCAAAATGCTTCTGCTCGCATAATTTGGATGAGATTATCTTTAATTTTATACTAGTGTTCACTTGGTAGGCCTGTCTTGAAATTTTTGGCGATCCACCAAAAATGGGTCAAATGGGGGCATTTTTAATTGTTTTGTAATCAATTTTCCCAAGGTTTTTTTTTCTTCGACAATTTTGATCGGATTGTCTTCAAATTTCTCATAATTGTTCATGAGACTGTCCGCTCTTGAAAATTACACTCTTTGGCGAGCCATCAAAAATTGGCTAAATAAATGGGGAGTATTGATAATTTATTGATTGCCAGTTTTCAAAATGTTTTGTCTACCACAATTTTGCTCGGATTGCGTTTAAATTTAGCACAACTGCTCACTAGACGGCCCTCTCTTGAAGAGTTTCTTATTTTTGACAATCCACCAAAGATTTGCTAAACTGGGGGCATTTAAAAAAGGTTAGTAGTGAATTTTCAAAATGCTGCTTCCACAATTCTTTCTAATTTTGGACGGTTGTTCCCTAGATGGTTCTCTCTTGAAAATTTACATTTTGTCGATCAGCCAAAAACTGGCTTGCAATTTGGCATAAATGATCACAAACCTGTCATGTCTTGAAAAGTTACTTTTTTTTGGCGATTCAATAAAAAAGTGGGTGGGGGCATTTTTCGGTATCCAATTCTTCCGCAAGTTTGTTCGAATCTCCTTAATTTTTCACAAATGTTCACCAGACGGTCCTACTTTAAAAAGTTGTCGAGATCCACCAAAAATTATCTTAATGGGGGCATTTGAACAATATTTGATAGCCAGTTTTCAAAATGTTTCTTTCTGAATTCTGATCGGATTGCTTTCAGTTTTGATCGGATTGCTTTCCAATTTTGAACGATTGTTTAGTGCATGGTTCTCTCTTGAAAGTTTACTTTTTGTCGTGCCCCCCAAAATTGACTAAATGTGGACATTTGATAATATTTAGTAGCCAATTTTCGTAATGCTTCTTCTCCCACAATTTGACCAGATTCCTTTGTAATTTTGTATGAATTTTCAATTTTCAACAACCGGTTTTAGCAGTATGACTACCACTTTTTGGCGACCATACAAGCCTATTGATATGTGATTTACTAGATCTCGGCTGGTCACAATGTCCCTGGACATCCCTGTTTTTATGGGTCTGTTTATTCGAATGTTTTCTAGTTATCGGTTGGTATCCGTTAAATAATTTTTGATTACCGTTTAGTAAATCATTTTATGTTTAACCGGTTATTTCACTAACCGCCGACATCACTAGTAAATGTGCAACTTTGTTTTATTTCAAAATCGGCCAAAATTCAGGCATCGGTACACTGCTAAACTCAATAAAAATTGACGTACTGTGCAATGAGATTCTCGGTTTTTCTCAAAACAAGTTCTGAGAAATGGTAACGCCGACTCTCTCTCTCTCTCTCTCTCTCTCTCTCTCGCTCTCTCTCTCTCTCTCTCTCTCTCGCTCTCTCTCTCTCTCTCTCTCTCTCTCTCTCGCTCTCTCTCTCTCTCTCTCTCTCTCTCTCTCTCTCTCTCTCTCTCTCTCTCTCTATATATATATATATATATATATATATATATATATATATATATATATATATATATATATATATATATATATATATATATATGTTACAGGGTATCTTTCATTTCAGGGTAAGTATACTAGTATACAAGGTTCTTTCTATTGACAGCGACAACTTGAAATCATAGAAGGATTGAAGAAAAAACACGACGAAATGGTCAACCAAATGGTAGAAGGTCGTAAAGAAGACCGCAATGTGATATCCGATTTGAGGGACCAAATTGCCCAGGCGAAAGAAGAAACAAATATATATGGTATACAATATTCACCTCGCGTAGAAAGTTTACTTCCCATTTTACTTTTCTATCACTGAGGCTTTGATACACCACGAGGTGTAAACATTCGACGCAAGCTCTGTAATTGTGCAATTTCTAATTTAAACACAACATAATATGGATATAATTGGTTTCATAAGCAAGCGAATACATATTCGGTTACAGTTATGCCCGACAATCTTAAAGCAAGACCTAGCATTCCATAAAGGTTTAGACACATCTTCACTGTTTTTGCTGGGTACGAACACCAAAATTTGGCACTGATTTCGTATGGATGCTTAAAAGTTAAATATTGTTTGCACAGTAAATGCGAAAACTGGCAAAATTCAAGCATTCAATTTTTAACCCCCATTCGAGGGGGGCACTCACGATCTAGTTACCGTGCGTGCCCATGGCTTTCCATCTTTTTATTTTCATAAATAAAATTCAGCAGTATACACATCATTCTTTCATCCATTCATTTCATAGAGGAAAATGCCTTCCTCCAAACGCCCGTCCACAGAGTCGACAATTCATCTGAGTGTGTCTGTGGGGGAGAGGGGAGGGTTGGGGGTTTGGGTCTTGTGACTGGGTGTGTGGGGGTATAGTGATTTATGTTAGGACTTTATATATAAAACATATATCTTTCCATAGGCATTGCCTACTTAGGGGAATTAAGTTTTTCCAGGGAACGTGAGGATTAAGGGTCGCACAACGAACATTCAAACTCCAGCAATGCAGACAGCCTTTGGCATTGGTATAATTTCTTTTGATCCAGAGTAGGCTCGAATAATTCTGACTTATAACAACCCCAAACCACTACACACTTTATAAAATAGTTAATCTCGTCTCAAAATTACAAGATCGCCTAAACATTATGAATTTCGGCTCCGAGATTACTTCTTACTCCCTCTGGTATTACTCCCTCTGATATCTCCTTCGTATCCAAAGCTATCAGGCGGTTTTCTAAAATGATCCCTAAATGCAGAGTGTGGATTCTCTTGAAAAATCAATTCGATCTACCAAATATTAACCCAAATGGCATTTTCTTAATTTTTTGGCAGCCAATTTTCAAAATGCTGCTTATCTCACATTTGTGTTCGGGATGCTTTAATGTTTTATGAATGTACCCTGGGCGAACTGTTTTTGAAAATTGCTTTTTGGAGATCTGCCAAAATTTGGCTAGTTGGCAGCATTTTTAGATGGGTAGATGGGAAGCGATTGTCCTAAAAGCTTCTTCTCCCACAGTTTTAATAGCCTGGTTTCGAATGTTACATAAATCTTTCCGGTACGTCTTTCTTAAACATAACAAATGTTCGTTAAATAATTTTTTCTTTAAAATTACTTTGTTTCGCAATCCACCAAATTCTTGTATTTTTTTTTTTTTTTTTTTTTTTTGGGGGGGGGCATTTAGGTTTCTAAATGAATTAAATATAATGTATAATGTATATCTGATTGCTTTCAAAACTGTACTACTGTGTAAGGTTAGACCTCTCATGAATCATTTATTTATTCTGTTTATTTATTTTTTTTGGGGGGGGGGGGGGGATCCACCAAAGGTTTGGCAAATGGCGGAATTTGGAGAAAAAGTCAGCAACCATTTTTTTTCAAAATGTTTCTTGGAATGATTAAACTCTTTCAGATTTCACTGGAAATCCTCCTGATTAGGTCCTTTTTAAAAATACTTTTTTTTGGCGATCCTGCAAGCATTTTGATAACTGATTACAGGAGAACCCCAGAAATAGGACTACTGACGGCATTGGGGAAAAGTGGTTCTTATTCCGAGGTGGTCTCTTTTCCTGGGGGTTTTAGCTTTTTAAGGATTTTGGGGGTCTGAATGATCCTATGTGCTTTTTTTATTGAATACTCGAGTCAACTACACAACTTGCTTGCACACGTTCTTTATAACAGTTGCAGAATGATGTCGCACAATATGACAGTTTTGAAAATTATTTTCGCTCAATGAATTTATCCATTGTTGGTTGCTTGGATGAACACTTAGCCTGCCTAACTGCACTCGCTGAACTTCACTTTTACTTACTCCGAATTTCTCAGCTAAATGTCTTTGACTGTCAGTTGATTAATTTCGCCATTTCAGCTCTATCCTGAAGAGAAATTTCATTTCTTTTCTTTCTTTTGCCTGCCATGTTTTCATAATCCTCAATTGCAATTGATATCTTTGAGACAAACAACGGCGCTTTATACGCCCCAAAGGTAATCTCACAAACTCCGTTAACAAGCTCATAGCGTCACGCTATTGCTCTCTTCGGATCACCCTATCGTCCCTAACTAGGGATCCTGGATTACCTGCTGATGCAAATACACGCGCGTGACGCGACTGCAAGTTTTCCCCTATATTATTTGCTCACTGGCTGCATGATGCGAGATGGATGTTGTTGCGTGCTTTTGTTGTGTCGTGCTGAAGTTGTTTCTGTATTTTGCAATCAATACCATAACGTGTCTTCTCCCATTAAAAAGTGGAACAACAGTATTTCTACTGTTGATTAATCATTCACTTCAAACAATAATCGCCGCCTCAACGACATCAACATTTGATTAGAAGCACTGAAAATGTGCAATGTGGAAGACATATATTTATGAAGACGAAAACAGGAACTACAATGCAATGTTGAATTAAGCCCTTTTTAGTGAAGTCAACAACAATAACAATAACCATATTTTCCGACAAAAAATAGGTGTCCTTTTGTTTTCGTTTTAAATATCAGATAAAGTCATTTTTACTCAAAATAAACTTTTATAACGATGATAATAAACATTTCCTTCGGTACTGAGGATCCCCTGGTGACTGAGAATCCGACTTTTTTCTTTTCAATGCTAGATTAAGGCATTCTTTACTCAACTTGACTACGTCTCGAGGAGGACGTCTACCCCCCCATGGACGATATGGTGTGTGTAAGGCTGCTGCGTGTTGACTACGCAAAATTTAAAAGTTAAAGATAGGTAGACGTAGTGTTTAAGATTTTAAACGAATCAATCCATTAACCAGTAGGCGCGTGAGACTGCCGTAGGTACGCCAAGTACAGCGCCGATTTTGAAAAATCCGCCATTTTGTCAATTTAAGTCCCATCCTGAAAATTGGTTACTGCACTGCGGGAGGGTCCAGAGAAGCTGTGTACAAAATTTGAAACGAATCCATCTATTAATGTGGTCTGTAGGCGCGTGAGACTGAAGCGTGACAGACGGACAGACGGACAGACCGAAAAGTTTAAAACTATATCCCTCCGTTCCTGACAAAAAATCATGACTAGGAAAGAGGCTCTAAAACTTATAAAATAGGTTGACAAGGTATTGGCACGGTAAAAAAATTATAATTGGAATTTTTTAAGATATTAACTTTGTATGATGCTTTCTGCATTCTGAATGCCGTGCCAATACCATGTCAGCCTATTTTATAAGTTTTATAGCCTCTTTCCTAGTCACAAAATTTTTGGCAGGGTGTTTGCACGCCGTGTGTCGTGCAAACAGCCTTTATTTGCCTTTCAACGAATAATCGGAAAGCAGGAACAAAGTTTGGCTACAAGCACGCAACTGCCATGCTTTTGTTGTGTCGTGTTGATTACTGTTTTATACAGAAATAATGTTTGCACTGACAGGCTAGAAGCACGCAACATCCGTGCCGCTGTTTTGTCGGATTCGTTATCTTTTACACAGAAACAACGTTTGCAGGTTTAAACAGGCTTAAAGCATGGACAGGCTTAAAGCACGCAACTGGCGTGCAGATATCGTGTCGTGTTGATTAATGTTTTATATAGAAACAACGTTCGCACGGGCAGGATAAAAGCACGCAACTGCCGTGCCGCTGTTGTGTCGTATTGGTTAATCCTTTATATAGAAACATTGTTTGTCGGCATAAACAGGCTTAAAGCACGGACAGTCTTAAAGGACGCAACTGGCGTGCACAAGTTGTGTCGTGTTGATTAAGGTTTTATATGGAAACAACGTTCGCACGGACAGGATAAAAGCACGCAGCTGCCGTGCCGATGTCGTGTCGTGTTCAACATATATAATAAAAATGTCCTAGTTGCGATGGGGAGACACTTAATAAGTGTAAAATAAAGTGAATTGACAGGTTAAAAGCACGGACAGCCACTTTATCTCCTGAAAAATTAAACTGTCTGCACGGAAAGGGTGAAAGCATGGCCGTTTGAAAAACGGGGTGTCTGCACACATGTACCCGTGCAACAGGCCTGTTGCGCGCCTGTTGCGTGTGCAGAGATTGTTTCTTCACGGACAGGCTAAAAGCATGCAACAGATGTCACTAATTCTCGGGGTTAAAATGCCCGCTGTCCTATAATCGGGGTAGTCCGATCCTGGGGTTCCCCTTCAACTAGATATCAGCTATTCAAAATTGACATGGACATTCTTTTGTGCTTGTCATTAAATTGGAAAGAATTATGTGAACAACCGACTGTGGTCACTTTTAAGTGCAGTTTGCACAGCCTTTATCTGTGCAACCTCGCAGGAAATTGTGCTCTTTTCATACTGCTGATTTGCTTAGGATCAGCTTGACTAATCCCGATCAATTCCGCAGTATGAAAATCACACACGCGGAATTAACAAATCCGGCCGGAATTAGTTAATCCCAAGCAAATCCGCAATATGAATGCCTGAATTTGTTTAGCTTGGCTTAATGTTTTCAATAGCGTAATGACGTAACGCTGAAGAGTAAGATTAATGTTCTGACGCATAGCCAGTAAGCTAATTTAAGCCCTATGCATTGCAGGATTAGCTTTGCGCGGTTTATAGCACTCCACTTGAAAAAGTCAAGCAAATCTTAAGCAAATCGGAAATCGGAATATTATGGAGCTGTGCAAGGATGGATTGTTGTTTTTTATTTTGTTTGATTTTTTTTTCTTTTTTGTTTTGTTTTTCTCCAAAATTGAATAAAATGCACAAAATAAGCTTCTATGGCGTGTTTAAGAATTAGGTCCACATATAGGTAACTGCTCATGGTTCAATTGTTTTGTGTGAAAGAAAAGCAGAAAAACGATGAGAAAGTTTTTGGCAAAAATTGACAAAAATACGAAAACCCCAAGCAGAAGTTTGCAAATAAATATCTCAGTAATGACTGAATCCGTTCAACTTCCCATGGCATATAGAAATACCTCATAGAGGAGCCATGCAACAAGGGCCTTATTTCGTTTTTAGCCCAAATTTTTCAAAATTTTGAGGGTTTTGAAGCTAGGAAAAAAATATGTTTGTGCAGGTTTGGTTGGTAACAGTTTTTGGTATTTCATTCGTCTCTTTCACGTGGAAAACAAGCTAATTAGCCTATTTATTTTAGTGTCCATGTTAGGAGCAGGGTGTCCACAGTTCTTCTCAAAAATTCAACCTGAATCCACCTGCTTCAGATATATAGAGCTCGGAATATAAAAAAAGCCTGACCGACCTTTTGCAACTATTCTGCAAAACTGTTTCGCCTGCGATTTCACATTTTTTGCATTCATTTTGCACTTGTATTGCATAAAATATTACATGTCCTCTTCTTTTTCATCTTATTCTTCTTCTATTGCATTTTCTTCTTCGCCATCCTCCTCACCCCCACATTTTCCCCAATTCGGCCAGGCATCAGAAGCAATGTTACTTTTCGGAACATAGCCTTCTCTTTTTTCCTTTAAAGTTGATCCAACGACAATCAAAATGCGAAATTCAATCACCACAATCAATACAAATTTAGGCATTATACTTAAACTTATTCTCCCGCCGTGTGCCAGAATTCTAGTCTGAGCAACAAAGATGGGTGCACTTTAATAGGATTCACACTGGGAGGTATATTTCATCTATTAAGTACGCAACTTTAGCAATCAGTTGAATGTAAAATTTGAAGGTAAACCCCATAGTATGGCCTTGTTTGTCATTTTCATTCAATTTATGTGGTAAATGAACCGCAGTTAAGTTCGTTGAAAAATAACATACAGAAAGTTGTGAAATCGTAGGCGCAACAGTTTGGCGGAAAAGTCGGTTCCGTTTTATTATTATTATTATTATTATTATTAGTATTATTATTATTATTAGTATTATTATTAGTATTATTAGTATTATTATTATTATTATTATTTTCATCATTCATATATGAATTCCTAGTTGTGCATGTGAAAAATGCATGGCTAAAAGGACTATAGTACTTTCTACTCACTTCTGCTTTGACCAAGTACACAGTGCACATTCAACGCCGAATTGTTCTCACAACCGTAGACCAACGTTCTAGTTAACGCCTTTGACGCGATTTTGAAAAGACCTTGGATAAGTTGTTTAGACGCTGTCTTTGATCGCAACCGAAACCAAACTTCTCCCGACGTTTAATTACTGTTTCTGATTACTGTTACCGTTGAATGTACGTCGGAAAATCGATATCCTATGGGAGTCGAAAAACAAACTGCGCACACCGGGGTCACAACCAATCAACAAGTTCATCATGCTATCGCGCACCGGGAAAAGGAGCCACAACAGATCGCTTCGAAAAGCGCAAAAGTTTTTCCCGCCTATTTAAAAAATACTCATGAAAATTGACTCCATACATATCCTGCTTTATCAGAGCAAGATGTTGAGTTGTGACCACAACACCCTAGGATTGTCACTCTCTAGATGGCGATTGTATATTACCATTTTGCAGACGTCTATACAACGTTAATATCCTGAGGTCTGTGCAACGTCACGATAGCGTTTTGATTTTTATGATCAACTAAAATCCGACGCTGATCCTATGTTGGGTGCGACGTCTAACTAGCGTTGGGCCAAAGCTCCAATGTTTTTATTATGATTACAGTTATTATTATTATTATTATTATTATTATCCCCCCGCCGCCGCGTAGCGCGGAGCGGGGGACTATTGAATTCGGGTCCGTCCGCCTGTCCGTCAGCATTTGGCATAGGGTGTCGACAGATCTCAAGAACTGGAGGGATTTCATTTAAACCTTGCACATGCATAGAATAAGGGTTGTAGTTGTGTATCTGGGTATAGATTTGGCCGTCGGCCAAAAAAAAATTGGACCTACAGACTTCTTGAAAATACGAAAATGTCAGACCTTGAAAAGGTTGGATAAGGTGTCGTTTCCGCGACAGATCTCAAGAACTACTCGAGGGATTTCATTTAAACCTTGCACATACATAGAATAAGGGTTGTATTTGTGCACCTGTCTTCAAAGCAGTTTTCAAAGCATTCATCAAAACCGCATCAAAGTGGTGCACCATATGCAGCGGAAGCCTAATGATGAATTGTTCGGTGGGATGTGGAACCTGTTGATAATGTTCTGAAGGCTTGTACTTTATATATATATATATATATATATATATATATATATATATATATATATATATATATATATATATATATATATATATATATATATATATATATATGCGGTATTTGCGGCATCTCAGTTCTCCGTTGTTTTCATAGATTTACTGCGTTTACATATCAGGTTATATTGGGTCACCACTCGTGGAATTTCATAATTTTTCAGCATTGAACCGGTACTGACTTATGTGGAATAATATGGTAGCGTATTTGAATGCTTACAAACCACTAGTAAATAACCACACCAAAATGAAAAAATAACGATGGTTGCAACTTGGGATTACAATCTCATGCTGAATAAAAATTTTGTAAAAATACTCATTAGCTTTGGAGGTACTGTGGTTTTTATATGCGAACTTTCTTTTGTCCTTCAGTATATCAAGATACCATCCAACTGACGAGTACATTTGGAAATGCAATATAAAAATGTTAAAAAACAATTCAGTAAGGTGGGTTTAAAAACCAAATACCGTCTAAAATATGCTAAAAAAAGCAGGTACTAACTTCAAGTTTTAAGTTCTCGTAAAACTCTGTTTTAGAATCAACAGCCAATATTTTGGGAGGCATCTTCCAAATGGTTATCAAGGGCATTGAGGCCTATTCCAGCTACAAACAACAATCAAGTATGTTCGACGCGATCCGCGGAGGAGCTTCAAAGGGTCCTAAAATCACGGAAATAGACTAGAGCCGACCGAGATCACTAATTGAAATCACTTGTACCATTGAACAAACAATACATTATACATATAAACAAAAGTCTAATGATAAGTTTATTTTGATTCATATTCAGTAAAAGTACAATACTATGGAATGCCATTTTCATATTTATTAGGGAATTACTGATATCAAAAATTAATTTTTGATCTCCAAAATTGATTTACTGATATCCAGAATAAATTTTTGATCTCTAAAATTGATTTACTGATATCCAGAAATAATTCTTGATCTACAAAATTCTTTTTTTTTTTGTCTGAACAATTTATTTTTTCCATATCTAATTATACTTTTGATATCTCTAACTGTATTCTTGATCTCAAAAAATAAATTTTGATATCAATAAAGATTTAGAAACATCAAGAAATATTTATTGATATTAAAATTATTTAGTGATCTCTAAAATTGATTTTTATAGATAAAAAATTCAATTCCTGACAGCAAAAATGAAATATTTGATAGTAGATCGATAGTTTTTTAAGTATGTAAAATGGACCTTTTGATCTCAAAAATAATTTTTGCCATCTAAAATTCAATTATTGATAGCAAAATATGAATAATTAAAGAGATCTACATTGATTTATTGATATCGTTAATTATATTTTGGTGTCAAAAATAAGCATTACATGTTAAAACGGAGTAGTCAATATTGATACTAAGAAATATGCTTTTCTTGCTAAAAAAAGAGGTTGAAAAAAGTACTGTCGATGTCTGTCCATTAATTAACTATCGATAGATTCCTACTGTTAAGCAGTTCGTGATTACCCATTTTGCTACAAAGCTTTACTTAAACTTTTAGTATAGTAGTTGAAATAAATTAAAGTGAGATGTATCGAGACTATTTTACACCTCGATAGGATATTGGGAAAAAAGGACGGCCAGAGTAAAACTGTGAAACTCTCAGAATAGAGATAATCGGTAGTGTAGTAAATACGAAGAGTTAATTGATTATTAGTGTTGTGTGTATTGAAATATTTGTGGTATATAATTTTAAGTTAACATCCCCAACCACGTGGATATTTATTTTGTACCTGACATCCCTTTATTTCTGGCGTTTCCCATTTGCCATATGCTAGTCTGCCGCGCTTGTCAATAGTTTTCAATTTTTCACACTATGTTTGTTTGACATCGGTTAATATATAAAGAATGCCACGTGTTCGGGCGGGCATTCTGTCTTGGTTTTATCATTAATTTTGTGCGAGTTTTGGTATGAGTCTGATCCTTTGGAAGAGATTGTGGCGAAATAAATACTGTATCTGATTTAGATTCAATTTAAATTAAACTCCGTTGCAAAACTACTAAGACAGAATCATTTTGATTCCATTTATCCCACAAAAGTACAAAATTAATGCCAAAAAATTGGAACTGAAATAAATTAAAATGTGAACAAAACTCAAAATGCCAATAGTTGAGCCTGACATCGCAAGCTTCAAAGTGACAGAGCTCAAGAGAATTTTAAGTGAAAAAGGACTAAAAACGTCAGGAAATAAGTCTGAACTAGTGCTGCGGTTGCGTGAGTACTATTCCACTAAAGAAGAAGATGTACAAGAACCAACGGAGGATCTGCAGGATTCTATTCTGCCCCACGACAGTGCTTCCCAGACAAGCAGCTCAACGAGTAGCGCACGTGCTCGAGCTGCTGCCCGTAAAGCCAGTTTAAAAGCCAAATTAGAAGCCTTGAAAGAAGAGGAACAAATACGCGTCGAACTAGCGGAGAAAGAAGCCCAACTTCGCTTTCATCAGCTTCAGACGGAGATCCAAGCTGTTGTTCGCAGTAAGTTATCAGTTCCTACATTGACCACAACCGCACTGAATCCGGATGCGCTAAGGTACGTGCCCAACTATCAGGTTGCGCCGCAGAAGAACGACCTACCTCAGCTTTGCGATCCGGAAAGCAATGAAGTGCTTACACTTCAAAACGACACCGGTGACATCAGAGCACAACAGCAGATGTTTGATATATTGAGTTTACCGAAGCCAGAGCTCTCTTCGTATGACAGTAACCCTATTGAATTTCATTATGTCTCCCCGACCAAGGGGAGACATATAGTGTTTGTACGTTCTGTGTGTGTGTGTACGTGTGTGTGTGTCTGTGTGTGTGTGAGTATGTGTGTCAGTCTGTTGTGAACAAAGTGTTGTGTGCAAGAGAACGAAACGTCGGATCGACTTCAAACTTGATCGATTTATTTCTTGGTTAGGTCGGACGGTTCTATCAACTTTTGACGCATGTCACGTGATTAGGACAGGCGTATGACGTCATTACGTAAAAAAATTTTCTGCCGCTGAACATCGGAGAAAGTCGAGACTTGGTGAAATTGTTGCTTGGTAGGTCCGAAAGACTCTATAGAATTTTTTCGCGAGTAGAACGAACGAATGCGGCGTATGACGTCATCACGTAAAATATGTAAATATTATAAAAAAGATCTTGGGGTGCAAAATATAACAGAAAGTCCTATCGACTTCAAATTTTATATGAACATTCCTTGGATCAGTCGGACGGTTCTGTAAACTTGTCACGCATGTCATCTGATTAGGGCAGGTGTATGACGTCATCACGTAAAAATCTTGTGTGCGAAATTTCTCAGCTGCTGAACATCGGAGAAAGCTGAAACTTGATGGAATTGTTGCTTGGTAGGTCCGAAAGAAACTTTAAATTTTTTCGCGAGTAGATGCGTGTGACGTCATTGCGTAAAATATGTGTATATTTGGAACCAGATTTTGTATGCATAATATCTCTATAACGGAAAGTCATTTTGACTTAAAATTTTATATGGATATTCTTTGGTTCAGTCAGACGACTGTTTCAACTTTTGACGGGTAAAAAATTATCTGTTGTTAAGCAAAATTTCTGGACATCGGAAAGTCGGATCGACTTTAAATTTGGTGTAGTTATTTCTCGGATAAGTCTCACGATTTTGGTTAAACATTATTAAACTCGTGTAGAAAATCAAGAAAGGTGCATAACGTCAACAACCCCCCCGGCCTCCCCATTTTTGGCTCCTTTGTTATCTAAGCATAGGTGTTAACTACGCTAGGGATTTCAGCGTTTTGCAGAAGATTCTCGAGTGTTCCTGCATTCTTTATAAAGCTCCAAAACAGTAACAGCATTTCTGTCGGTCCATTGCTATTTGTTAGTGCCTGAAATTAAGCTTTTTGTGCGTTTCTCATCTACGGCTGTTACGTAATATGCCACTCAGTTAGGGGTCAGTGTCAGTTGTGGTGCATGATGGAGTCGTCATCTACGAGGTCATGGAATGCTATAGGTCTAAACAGGTCTAGCTATTAATTTTTTTTCGCCACATGCCAAGGTGTTCAATATATAGGATCTATTTTGTATCGATTGGCGTTGTTTGCAGAAGCATTTTTCGCTATTAAAGTGGGTCATTTGATATCTTGTGTTATGTGAAGCAGCTCACCATTTTGGCACCGAAATGCCTTCCCCCTTCTCCCACCGAGGTGCGTCATCTGATGCGCAGTTATGAAGAATGCCTTTCTAGTGCTATTTGGCCGATGGGACTGTGCGAAGACAAGGTTGTCTATCATGGCTATAACTACACTTAGAGTACAGACCGTTACCGTTGCCTTGGATAAAAGGGTTAGAGTTGTGTTTATAGTCGGACCTACATTAAATAGCTGGGGTGGGGGGAGGGAGGGCGTGTGGAGGATGATGGTTAGAAAAAAAATCCCGACCACCTTCAAGACCTGGATAAAAAGTAAGACCCGTTTGCCGTGACCCTTCCAGATTCGGGGAAAAGACGTACGGTAAAACCTGCCTGTCTTGACCAGCTTCCAGACTCGGATAAAAATGTAACGTACAGTAAAACTACTATAGTGACCAACTTCAGATCTGGATAAGAAGGGCCTACAGTAAAACTCGTTTTGCGACCACCTTCCAGACTCGGATGAAAAAAGACGTCCATTTATATCTGTTTTAGTGACCACCATCTGTTTGGTTTATTTTGAGTTTTTTAAAATAAATTAAGGTTATGTTTGCAGGAATGAATATTTTATTTCAGAATTAAAAAAAGGAATTTTTTTTGGGGGGGGGGAGAGGGGATCATGGGTTTAGTCGGGGAGACATTTGTTTTTGTTTACAAAAACAAGAAACTAAGTAGGTATCGGCTGAAAGTGTAACATAAGCCTGTACTCCTATATTTTGTGTGCACTGGCCGCTCTAGTTTCTTCATGAATTCATTTGACACTTGCATTCATTCAACCAGCATAAGTGATGCCGCAAAACTAAATCGTCTTTTTCAACTGTGTAAAGGGAAAGCTCTAAAAGTCATCAAGTCATGTGCTCTTATGGGTTACTCAAAAACTAGATCGCTTCTGCAAGAGCGCTTTGGTAATGTTATCTCAGAAGCATGGGTTACGAAAATCACGAGTGGTCCGCCAGTCAAGAAAAATAGCAAGGAGTCCTTGCAGGAATTTTCAGATGACGTTAGAAGCTGCACTGAGACCTTACGAGCCATGGATCATTTGGACGAGGTGGACTCACGAGTGAGGCCAGTACAACTGGTCGAGCGGCTGCCTTACTACTTACAGGGGCGCTGGAGGAAACAAGCAATTGATGAATACGACAAAATTCGAAGATATCCAGGTATTGATGAATTTCTCAAGTTCTTAGAGAAAGTCTCACGCGAGGTTAGTGATCCGGTCTTTGGTATTCAGGAAGCAAAAGAAAGTAAAGGCTGTGGAAAGAAAAATAAGACCTCAATTTTCCATGTAGATGCAAAAGGAGGTAACGAATCAAATATCTCTACTGTAAAATGCTGCGTTGCCTGTAATGAAAAGCACATGTTGCACCAATGTGACATGTTTAAGAAGATGCCTGTTGTTCAGCGTCTAAAATTTGCCAAAGACAAGCAACTCTGTTTCAACTGCTTAAAAGAGGCTAAGCATTCAGCAAAAAAACTGCAGATTTGATCGAAAGTGCGGCATCGACGGCTGCACCATGAAGCATTCTAGGCTGCTTCACCATGCCTTCAAATCCAAAAGGTAAGATTCGCCGAAAGTGGAAGATACTGGTACGCAAGATGACTCCCTCGTCTTAAATACACAAGCTGGGTCCTACCAGAGTTCAAAGGTCGTATTGCCTATCGTACCTGCACTTGTAAAAGGTAAGGACACCGAAAACATTCTCAAAACCTACGCTCTACTAGACTCTGGTAGCAATAAGACATTTTGTTCTGCAGCCCTTCTAAATGACCTCGGAAATGAAGGTAAGCAAACCAGTCTCTACCTTAAATGACGGAAAAGAAGTGCCTGTAGAAAAGGTCAACGTATCAGTTTCAAGTGTTTCAAAAAAACTATGTAATCGAGTTGTCACAGGTGTACGCTTTTAAAAAATTTCCGTCGCTTGTATCGAGTACTGCTTTTAGCACAGACGTTGACTGTTGGGATCACTTAAGAGATCTGCCAGTTCATGTTAATGATGGCATAAAGGTGACGCTACTCATTGGTCAGGATAATCCTCAAGCTTTGCTGCCATTGGAGCTGAGGCGTGGCTCAGTTGGTGAGCCATATGGAGTGCGGACACCTCTGGGATGGACTATCAACGGTCCAGTGCAAACAACAGAAGACGACACAGGTGTGTGTAACTTTGTTATCTACTACTGAGCTATCTCTTAATGACAAGAGAGCATTGCAGATATGGAACGACAGTGTACATCTACGAGATGATCATTACGAGCTAGATGTTCCAGTCAAATCCAAAGAGCCATAACTGCCAAACAACAAGTGTGTTGCTGAAAGGCGATTGTCTTACCTGGGGCGCAGGCTAAGTAAGGATGGCCACCTCTTATCAAGGTATAAAAATGAAATTGAAACACTACTGAAGAAGGGTTACGCAGAAAAGGTTTCGGATCCTGAAGGGCCACTGGGGCTTACCTGGTATATACCACATCATGCTGTGCGGAATGTCAACAAGCCCGATAAGGTGAGAATAGTTCATGATTGCGCAGCTGAATATCGCGGAACCTCATTAATCAAAGAAGTTTACAAGGTCCTGACTTGACAAACAGACTACTTGGCGTTCTGTTACGATTCAGAGAGAACAAGTATGGTATGATGGCTGACATTGAAGCAATGTTTTTTCCAAGTGAAGGTGACACCACATCACAGAGATGTACTCCGGTTCTTTTGGTGGCAGGAAGGGGATCCAAAAAAGGCGGCAGAAGTCTGCAGGATGACGGTTCGCCTATTCGGTGGTATCTGGTGTCCAAGTATCTCCAGTTATGCGTTGAAAAAGACTGCTGAAGAGTTTCAACAAAGGTTTGACAAGCAAACTGTAGATGCTGTACTACATAATTTCTATGTTGATGACTTGTTACAGTCAGTTGTTTCAGAGAGTGGTGGCATTCACATGGCTAAAGAGCTTCGAGACATGTTGTCGCTGAGGGGTTTTAACTTAACAAAATGGGTCAGCGAGAGTCGAAAGTTCATAGAGTCCATACCAAAAGACTACAGGGCCAAAGGAATACAAAATCTAGACCTGTAGCAATCCACGTTGCCGGTTGAAAGAGCGTTAGATGTGGAATGGGCAACTGAAGAAGTTGTCTTCCGCATTACGGTGGGACAGCCCCAAAAAGATCCGATGTATACTCGTCGAGGCTTGCTTAGCGTCGTGCCATCCGTGTATGATCCATTGGGTTTTGTTTGTCCTTACGTACTTCTAGCAAAGAAGCTGTTTTGGAGTGAATGCAAGTTGAAGAAGGGCTGGGATGACAAGCTGGAAGATACAACTATCAAATCATTTGATTCCTGGCTGCACAATCTGGACATCCTCAGGTACTTGCAGATTCCTAGATGGTTCGTCGCAAACGTGAGGTCTGAAGTAATCGACGTCCAACTACATCACTTCTGCGATGCATCAAGCGAGGCGTACGGTATGGTTTCCTACCTGCGTGCTACAGATAGTACAGGTACTGTCCATTGCTCGTTCGTCTTTGGAAAATCAAGGATAGCGCCAATTAAACAAGTGAGCATACTTGGCCTTGAATTATGTGCGGCTGTTACAGCAGTTCAAGTGAATAGCATGATCGCAAAGGAACTCACAATAGAAATCAACAACACGTTTTTCTGGTCTGATAGTACAATCGTGTTGGCTTATATAAACAACTCAGATAAAAGATTTCACACCTTTGTACTAACAGTCTTACCTTGATTCACGACGGTTCAAGTCCAGATCAATGGAGGTACGTGAGTTCACAAGATAATCCGGCGGATGATGCTTCCAGAGGTATCGATGCAAATAAAATGTCTCGCAGATGGCTTCTTGGACCGACGTTTCTTCAGAATTCCGAGGATAAATGGCCAAAGCATCCAGATGTCTTGAAAGAACTCAACGACGATCCAGAAGTGAAGCACTCAGTGACCAGCTGTTCAGTTGAGGCGGCGGCTGATCAGGAGCAGACATCTATTCATCAACTGCTGCACAGGTTCTCCGACTGGTTAAAGCTCAAACGGTCAGTAACGTTTATTTTACGGTTCACCCTTTGGCTAAAGTCAAAGAAGACGAAAAAGTTTGGTTTAATTACAGTGCAAGAGCTTAATGCAGCAGAGTGTGAAATTGTGAAATATGTCCAGAGGTCTGCCTACAAAAGGGAAATCAATGACCTGAAAAAGAATGAACATGTTAGCAAAGGTAGTTCACTATACCACCTAGAGCCCGTACTGATTGATGACATTCTGAGGGTAGGTGGGCGATTGCGGCATGCAAACATCCCGGCTGGTTCGATAAATCAAACTCTGCTGCCGAGAGACCACTTTGTATCGAAGCTACTTGTGTGCTACATTCATGAAGCAAAAGCCAGACATTGTGGAACTGAATATGTCTTGTCTCTACTTCGTACCAGCTACTGGATACCGAAGGTGAGACGCCTTATCCAGAATATCCTGCGCAGCTGTGTTATATGCAAAAGATTGTACGGTAATGCAGCAAGTCAAAGAATGTCAAACCTTCCAGCCGACAGGGTTACACCGAATGTTTCACCATTTGCGAACGTTGGTATCGACTGCTTTGGACCTTTTCTAGAAAAAAGCGGCAGAAGTACGGCTTCATTTTCACATGTTTGACCATCCGAGCTATTCATCTTAAAGTCCTGCAATCATTGGAGTCTGATGCATTCATTAACGCGCT
The DNA here is from genome assembly GCA_949752745.1 of Protula sp. h YS-2021. Classification (NCBI taxonomy): domain Eukaryota; kingdom Metazoa; phylum Annelida; class Polychaeta; order Sabellida; family Serpulidae; genus Protula; species Protula sp. h YS-2021. Next base: position 57,137,971 of record OX457024.1, read on the forward strand.
GATCAGATTCATTTCCAGACGCGGTACCCCTAAAGAAGTTCGTACAGATAATGGGACAAACTTTGTCGGGGGATCTCGGGAGTTCCTCTATGCTATGTGCCTCTGGAATGAATCAAATAAACTTTGCAAACACTTGCAACATGATCAGATACAATGGATTTTTAATCCACCTGCTAAAATGTTTTGCAAAATGATGCGAGCCTACCGCCGTCATTAAAAGGTGGTGAACACCTAAGCGATCACAGAAGGATGTGCCTAGTATGTTCATGCATTCATTTGTGTTGCATATATTTAGTCGGTTTTGAAAATGCATAAAACGTTAATAATATATGCTTGTTGTTTGTGGATGAAAGCAATTTGAAATTAAAATTAATAGAATATAGTAATTTCTTACCTTATGAAGTTCAATCTTGTTTGGGTTGAAGTGGTTTGTTGATGTTATCCACAGGCACAATTTAGCGTTTTTTCCCGTTTAATTGTGCCCATGGTATTTTGATGTCATCTAATATTCACTAATAATCATGTGTATTCATCCTGGTTCATGCACAGCTAAAAGTATTTTCTTTATATTTTTTAAAGATTTATGTCATAGCCTTTTGCTACGGTGATAGCTGATTTTCAACATACAAATATATTATCAGGTCATTTCTGCTCTAAATTCATGTATAAAAATTACATACGTTCTGAAGTGTCAACGTTATAATGTATAACCCCTTCCTGATAAACATATTAATTTGTTTCGCATTGCGTATAATGTAAATAGTTTCACGGTTTCTAATGTTCCTCATGTATGCTTACATTTGTTCATACTGATGTCCATAAACAGTACATTCAGTATTTATAATGTTTCAATACATGTATGAATTACTTCAGTTGTATTCAACTTCCGCTTTTAAGTTTTACTAACAAACTCCTTTTGCTTGAAGTGGTGGGAAAAAGATCATGCACAAGTCTTAACGCAGCTCGTGGAAATGCCTCTGCACTTCGCGTAGGAAAGGAGCAGTGCCTTTGCTAGACCGCACCAAAATATCGGGTTTTACAATTTTCGCGAGTTTCAACCTAACTTCACTATCATAATTAACGATTTGTCTTAGAAATATTTCGTGAAAGTCTTACATATTATTGGGGGAATATAGCGGGTGAATGGGTTAGTTTAATATTCTAAATGTCAAAGGGTGTCAAGGTCCTTGCCTGCATGCTTAGAACAACATTGTCATATTTACTGTTAATGGCTTAAATGATCGCTCGAGCTCTCATTTAGGGGGCGGTGTAGTAAATATGAAGAGTTAATTGATTATTAATGTTGTGTGCATTGAAATATTTGTGGTATATAATTTTAAGTTAACATCCCCAACCACGTGGATATTTCCCATTTGCAATATGCTAGTCTGTCGCGCTTGTCAATAGTTTTCAATTTTTCACACTATGTTTGTTTGACATCGGTTAATATATAAAGAATGCCACGTGTTCGGGCGGGCATTCTGTCTTGCTTTAATCATTAATTTTATACGAGTTTTGGTATGAGTCTGATCCTTTGGAAGAGATTGTGACGAAATAAATGCTGTATCTGATTAAGATTCAGTTTAAATTAAACTCCGTTGCAAAACTACTAAGACAGAATCAGTTTGATTCCATTTATCCCACAAAAGGTAGTTTCGGCTGCTGACTCACAGTCAGCTCCTGATGTATCTCGAAAATGGACCATTCTATGTTACGACGATCAGTTAACGCGCAGCCAATTAAGACTGAAGACGTTCTGCTCTTAAAGCACATTCCAGACCACACCTATCCGAATGCACCACCCACCACTCAGCCTCTGAAACGTACCAACTTTTGTGTCGTCCACCGCGATTTTTCCACGCGCGCTTGCGACCATCAACAAAATCAACTAAAATCACGATTGGTCTAAGAACAATACTGAATTTCTTTGCTGTTTTGTCCAGAGCAAGTAATTGCGATGCCCAATTGATATCCAGTAACGCTCCTGGATAATCGACACATCACTTAAGGGCTACTACTCTGGTCATTATGCCTTCCCTGAATTTCACTTTCTGTTTGAATGATAGATCTGAAGCGGTCAGTAGAGATAGGGGAACTGGACTTTATCTTCCGCCCCCTCCCCTTCTCGTCCTACCTTAGTGCTCGACCGAAGCTACCGAAATTTGATGAAAAGGATGATGATATTGATGCATTCTTAGAACGATTCGAACGTTTCGCGAGAGTCCAAGAATGGCCGCTCGACAAATAGTCAGTGAGCCTTAGCGCAATTCTGACCGACAAGGCCCTAGACGTATGCAGCGGTATAGCAGTCAAGACAGCGAACAATCCGGGTTTGAAAGAAGCAAGTTTGAGAAGATACCAGCTCACAGCTGAGGGATTACGCGCAAAGTTTCGGGAAATGAAATCGGACAAAGAGGAGTCAGTCCAACAATAAGGCGCAAGACAGAGGCGATATTTCAAAAGATGGATAGAGATGTCTGATACCGGCAAGACGTACGAAGATATTTGCGATCTCTTGTTACGTGAGCAGTTCACGAATATGTGTAGCAACGACTTGTGCCTGTTTCTTGGCGAAAGAGCTCCAAGAAATTGTGAGAAATGTTTAAGCTTGCAGAGCAATATTTAGAAGCACACGGTGGGAGTATTGGGCACGGAAGAACGCGGCCCCCAAGAACGAATCCTCAGACCCCACTGGAAAACAGCCATCGTCTTTCTGGTACCACAGCGTCTTCTGTCACGTGCTACTATTGCTGAAAGAAGGGGCACATTTCGCGGGAATGCTTGAACAAGAAGGCCGCCAGGTCGTCATGTCCACTTCGTTCTCAATCTGAGAAGACTACGCGACCCTACCGTGGGCACAACGGTGATTCAACCCGTGGAACAAAGAATCGGTGAATTGGCAAAACGACGTTAACGACAGCGCCGTGGTCCGCCAAGAGCTAGTTAAGGCGGATGAGATGACCGGCAAGAACAGTGCCTGTGTGTTGATGGACGGCACCTTGCGAATATTTCCTACTGCTCGCGTTAATATCGTGACACCGATATACACGGGACTGTTGGAGGTCATGGTGGGGGACGATCTTATCATTGGGAATGTTCGTGGCATCGACACCGCACATGAACAGATGCGTATGGATTGAAATGGATCGGAAGAAAGCTTGGTCGCTGCTGCTGTACTACGCGTGGAAGGATCGCAAGAGAGAAGAAGATTAAACAACCTCTACCAACGCCAAACATCGACGTGAACATCGGTAGTGGTGCAGAGGTCATTCAAATGAAGAAGGATGATGAAACTTTAAAGAAGACGTTCGGATTTCGCGTTGAAAGCAGGCTGTTACCCGTACGCAGTACGAAACGGAATGCTCATGCGGTATTGAGACGGAAAGTGCCACAGACATAAAGTTAAAGCCAATCAAAACCACTACGGAAGCACGAAGCCATCGTTGGTGACCACCTTGGTGTTCGTAAAACGGTGCATAGGATTACAGCAAACTTCCACTGGTCAGAAATCAGCGGTGATGTGAAGAGGTTCTGCCAATCTTGTGATGTGTGCCAGCGCACTCTTCCTAAAGGGAAAATTCGGAAGGTGCCGCTGGGCGAGATGCGTCTAATGGATACCCCATTCGACAGAGTAGCCGTAGATATGATCGGACCGATCACGTCGATCTCTGGGACAGGAAACCGATATATCTTCACCGTGGTGGACACGCTATCCGGAAGCCATACCATTGAAAAGAATTGAAACAGTGTACGTTGCAGAGGCCCTGTTAGAGATACTTAGCCGAGTGGGATTCCCGAAAGAAATACTGTGCGATCAGGGAATGCAATTCACTTCCGAGTTGATGGCTGAGCTGGCGCGATTGGTTTCGATACGGCAACTGGTCACGACTCTATACAACCCGAAGTGTAATGATCTGTGTGAAAGAATAAACGGGGTGCTCTAAGGCGTGTTGACACTAATGTGCGGAGAACGACCAAAGGATTGGGAAAGTTACTTGCCTGCTGTGCTGTTTGCATATCGAGAGGTGCCACAAGCAGAGTACGGGGTTCTGACCTTTTGACTTAATGTACGGTCGACATGTCCGCGGGCCACTGAATATCCTTAAGGAAATATGCCTGGAGGAAGATACTTCCACGGAATTAAGAAATACCTACTGCTACATTGCGGATCTCAGGAACGTCTCGAAAACCCGTGCAGGATTGCACGAGAAAATTTGCTCACACAATACAAGCACCATTCAGACCGGCAGGCAAGAGATAGACGGTTTACAAAAGACCAGAAAGTCTATTTGCTGCTGCCGACAGAGAGGAATAAGTTGCTGTTACAGTGGAGGGACCCTACAAATTGACACGAGTTTTGAACCGGATGGACTATGAACTCGATGTGGATGGAAAAGATATGTATCAGGCCAACTTACATAAAGAATTTGTTGAGCGTGAAAGAGACAACCAAGTAACGGTAGGTGAGGTGGAAGACGCAAGCGACACAGAAAGCCAAGCAACAGATACAGAAACCGAAGTCAAGCCTGCCCCACTCACAGCACACAGACTATAGACGACATACATATCCACCCACAACTTTCTGAACAGCAGAGGGCACAGGTTCGCGAATCTCGTAAGTTTAGCTCGATCTTTATAGACGCCCCCGTAGATCGCACCGGGTCAGCACCAGATCGAACTCACAACACAGGAGCCTGTTCGTGTCAAACCATACTCTCACAAACAGTAGTTTAAGTGGACGTTAAAAACGGGTCTAAGGTCAACACTTGCTGTTTCACGCGCATCTTCAAGTCCTTGTTCTTCATCTTCTAAAACCTTTTTCTGGAAATTTGTCTTCATGGTCATCATACACTTCTTGAACCATATCATGCCAAACAGAGTCTATTTCTGACTCACTATCAGAGCTGCTGTCATCGGCATCCTCACCACACTGCTCCAAATGCGTGGCTAAAGCTTCCTCGCTGTTGTATAATGCACCACATTCTGTACAAGCATGTGCATTAATGTCATCCATATTGACTCTTTGACGTTTAATAGAAGATTCATATAAAGTTTCCGTGAAAGCCGTTTTTATAGGGTTTTCCATATCCATCTCCCAATCTTCATTCACTTCTGATGTGTGTGCTTGCTATAAATGCGTTTTAAAACATTGTGGCAAGTCGTAAGATTTTGAACAAATATTCCATTTATACATCTTTTCTATCCAACAACCACTTTTCAAATGCCAAAAAATCTTTGAATGTAAATATATGGAGACAAGAACAACCAACAACAACACCCAACCACAACAACACCACCACAAACAACAACAGACATTACTTCATGACGTCACTTTTGGTCAGCGACAATACCGGTTTTTTTCCTCATCATTTATGCCAATTTGATTTCCAATTTCCCAGTTTCGTAGGGAGATGTCACACTAGAGGTTGGACACACTATGTTTTAATATGTTTAAAAATAACTTTACCACATCTCCAAACCATTGAATGGGCTTGCCATTCGAACATATGTTTGAATGGGCTTGCTATTCGAACACATGTTTGAATGGCGCTGTCTTCCCGAATAACCAACCAAAGAAAATATAACAAATAAACATATATAACAAAGAATTTCGCTTACCTCAAATTTTCACTTCCAATCCTCAACAACCAACCAAGCAACCAACCGACCACAACCAAGCAACCAACCAACCAACAACCAGCAACCAACAAGAACCAACAAACAAACAACCAACCAATCAACCGACAACCAACCAACAACCAACACTGAAATGTTCTAAAATGTCTGAAAATAAATTTTCTAAAATTTTGAGATGTCAAAAAACCAAAGTTGCTCAGAATCGTCTGAAACGTGTAAATATGCAAAAAAACACAAAATTTTCCCACGAAGAGAGGGTGGGGGGGAGTCGGGAGGCTCAAAAACCAAAGTTGTTCAGAATCGTCTGAAACGTGTAAATATGCAAAATCACCAAATTTTCCCACCGAGGTGGGGGGGTGACACAGAACTGTCATTTCCCTACTACTTTACAGTGTACCATATAGTATAGTAATAGTTAATATATTTTACGTGCCTAGTTCTAAACGATATTCAGACACGATACAACAATATAAAAATAACTGATCACATAGTAAAATAGCTAAAAGACACTGACCAGGTTGCTATCACAGATCCGTAATACTGAATAAAATTTTTTTATTTTCTTCTTAAAAGACAGGTAGTTCGTTTCTAAACGTAGGGAAGTTGGTAGGTTGTTCCACAGTCGCGATGCCGAAACAGAGAATACAGTATCACAATAAGTTTTTGTAAGGGATTTTGTCACATTTAACAAATTCTTATGTATATATAACATCATTACCATCAACAACATTCACTAAAGGTTACATAAAAGTCACTACTGTGGCTTTTTCGCATACGCGACTCATTTGTCATGCGTGAATTTCAGGGAAAATCAGAGGAAAAATGTCAATAACATGAAATGTTATGTGAAATGCACGTGGCAACAAGTTTCTATAATTCACGCCTCGTGCCTTTACATACTGTTATACGCGTGAGGTGGTTACGTGGAAACACTAATTGAAACTAAACAGACGCCAAGTTGCCGCCATGTCTTTATCCAACCGGAAGTCACTGGCTACACGTATACACAACATTACCCGCGTACTGAAACTTACTGTGTAGATTACTGCTTAACTGTGCTTTAACTGCTATTTTGCTACCAGCATTCAGTTGAACACTTTATCTGATTATCAAACAAAAAGATATAAAATTTATAAGTATACTAGACAGAATATATATCAATCAAATTACCTAAAAATTGCGGAATTTTACTTTTTCAATCCTTTTTTTTTCCTCTATATTATCGCTATCACTGCGATTCGACGTTCTATGATTATAAATTCGATCCATGAGTGACTTCAAGGATCACTTAACAGGCATGGAAATGAACTTGAAGTAATTATAAAGGATGACGAATACGCAAAATAACTACTTCAGAGATATCTAAACCATAACCTCAAACTTGCCACTTCGTTCAGATATATTATAAGCAATTAAACGCAAAAGATAAATCCAAAATTCTCTTCTTTTTATATTTACCGTACACAATTACAGCAGCTGAAATGCCGATTAACTGTAAAAATTGTCAACATTACAGAAACGTTATCAGCACTTTAACTGAACTGCAACCAGCTATCAAATCAGCACCTGTAAAACATTAAAAAAAACACAAAACGTTCATATTGGCTTAGAATAAATAAATAATAATTGAATACAGCAAAATATCTTAATTGTACGACATTTAACCAAAAGTTAGTCCTCGAAACCGTACTTCTTTGGCGATCTTACAGAACGACCTGATCGCGATACACGACCACCGAAACTTGAAAATTTAGTTTTTGCTTTAGCCGGTGAAACGGGGTGTGAAACATTGACAGAGGGCTCTGGAATTCTAACTGTCACCGTTTTTCGGCTAGAAACAGCGGGTTTCTCTTTCGAAATCATGGTTTCACCAAATGTAGATGGCGCTATGCTACACGGAATAGCTGCACGGTCTACTGTCGGGTTAGGTTCAGTGAGCTTGGGTAAAACAGTTGATGGTTGAGGGGTATTATCGCTCTTGATAGGTTTTTCTTCAACCGGGTGTTGTGAACAACGGATTTGGTCAACGTGTTTTCTCCAAATCGAATCGTCAACCAAAACTTCATACATTAACGTTCCGATTTTTCGCGAGATAACTGCAAATGTCCATTTTGCGTGCTTTTGTCGATAGTCCCTCACAAGCACTTCATCACCCACACTAAAAGAACGGCGCTGAAATTCGTCTTTGGTGTTTACATTTCTGTAAACGATGTCGCGCAAACTGGGTTTTGCCAAATCCAGCCTTGTTTTGATTTCACGTCCTAGGAATAACAAGGATGGGGTCTCGTTAGTAGTTGCGTTTTTAGTTGATCCATACATGAGTAGAAATTTGGCTACTTTCTCGTGCATTGAACGAGGTTCGTGCTTCATCGATTTGAGACTAGATTTTAGACTCTGAATCATACGTTCTGCTAAACCGTTTCGCGAGGGTTTAAAAGGGCTCGTAGTTTTGTGAATAATTCCATGTAGTTTTAAGAATTTCTGGAAGGCTTCAGAATGGAAGGTTGTACCATTATCTGTACAGTTTGATTGATTGATTGGTTTAACGACACTAGCAACCCGTTAGGGTCATATTGTGTCAGTTCTGTTACTATAAGAAGACTCAGTTGAAACTAAAATCGATTAAAATAGACAAAACAAGTAGTGTATAAATCTAAAATCAACTAAATTAAGTTTAAAACTTACTGTACATATGTATTTCTTTCAGAAAAGAAATAATTTTGCTTGGTGCTACCTTTGTAAAAAGGTCTTTCATGGAATTCACACTGTAGTAGCGTGAACGAATGTTCTGAAAATCTACGCAATTGAGTAGAATATGTTTTGCAGTCAAACGTTCTTGACAACCAGTACATTGTGGAGGCGCATCGCCTCTCAGAAGATATCCGTGGGTGATGTATGTATGCCCGATTCGAACTCTATGCATAACTGTTGTGTCGCGAATACTGCCAAGAGCTAGGTGTTTTTGTCCAACTGTTGGTTGGATTTGAAAGAGTTTGTTATTTCTTTGTTCGTTTCATTTTTGTTGCCAAAGGTTTTTTACATAACTTGAAATATGGGGTTTAAAGTCGGAGTATGGTATGAGAAGGTCGGATATGTTGTAGTTTAGCGCCTCTTTTGCTGCCCGGTCCGCAGCTTCATTACCCGGTATGCCCACGTGGCTTGGCACCCAGCAAAATACTAGGGATTTGCCTTGTTTGATTGCCCTTTCATAACGTTCTACTAGGTCTAGAATCATTGTGTTCGACACTTGCAGATTTTCTAGTGACTGTAAGACCGATAAGGAATCGACACAGATAACAATTTTTTTGTACCTACTAATCTTGACAATTTCCATGGCTAACTGGAGTGCCCGAACCTCCGCGGAAAAGATAGAGGAGAAGTTTGGTAATCTTGTTTTCAGGGTATTTGATTTTGTAACTATTGAGGCAGCAACTTTCTTATCAAGCTTAGATCCGTCCGTGTATATGAAATGATGGTGAGGGTAGGTTTCCTTTATCTCAGCAAACCTAGCTTTGAACTCTTCAGCATTTGTTGCGTCTTTGGAAAAGTTTGTCAGAGTTTTGTCTATGGTGGGTCTTTGTATGTTCCATGTTGGGTATTTCGAAACTTTTGAGTTTGCAATTTGCTCGACTTTGATTCCAGCATTATTAAGATGGTTACGGATTCTAGTGCCAAAGGGAACGATAACCCTAGGGCGTGTGTTTAGGATTTCTGAATGATCTTTTTCGAACACTGCCTTGTAGGTGGGGTTTTCTTTATTTGCGTATAGTTTAATTGCGTATTGCATTGAGAGTTTGATTCGTTGGATATCTAATGGTTGTTCATTTGATTCAACCTGAAGGCTTTCCGCTGGTGACGTTCTGAAAGCGTTAAGGCACAGGCGAAGGCCTTTATCTGTACAGATAACATCACAAATTCCATAGGCGCTAAACAGTTCTTGAAGCACTTTGACAGTTTCCGGGGCAGTGATTTTTTTCCATGATCCGTACCTCTGGCCATCTGGAGTGTGCATCGACTATTATGATAAACATATGGCCTTGAAAAGGTCCTGCAAAATCATTGTGGATCCTTTTCCACGGCTGACTGGGCCATTCCCATGGGTGCACTGTAGCTTTTGTTGGAGCTTTGCTTATCTCTAAGCAGCTCGGGCACATTTTAGCTTGTGTTTCGATATCTCTGTCGATATTGGGCCACCAAATGTACGATCTAGCCAATTTTTTCATTTTCACCATACCAGGATGGGCACTATGGAGTTCTTGCAGGAATGCTCTCTGGAATTTTTCCGGAATAACCACTCTGTTTCCAATGAGCAGACACTCTTGTGAAATATATAATTCTGATTCATGTGAATGATAAGGAGAAAGATCTTCTTCGACTTTACCGGGCCAGCCATTTCTTGTGAACTCGAAAACTCTAGACAATACCTGGTCTTTTGATGTTGCCTGGGCAATTTGTTTGAATGAAATCGGAAAGTTGTCGAGTAGGGCAACATAGAATAGTGCTCTCTCTCCTGACGAATTTTTCTGGCTTACCGGAAGGGGTAGTCTACTTAACCCGTCAGCGTTGGCGTGTTCACTTGTCTTTCTGTATTTAATTTCATAATTATAGCCAGTAAGGAAAATGGCGTATCTTTGCATCCGCGAAGCCGTAGTTGTTGAAATACCTTTTTTAGGATTGAAGATAGAAACTAAAACTTTACAGTCGGTAACTAGAGTAAATTTCCGGGCAAACAGGTACATATTGAATTTCTTGATGCTCCAAATGATGCTGAGAGCCTCTCGATCGATTTGTGAGTAATTTTGTTCAGCTTTTGACAATGTTCGGGATGCAAAAATAATGGAGCGTTCGCTTCTATCTGGATAGATATGCGAAATAACTCCAGAAATACCTTTTGACGATGCGTCACAGTGCAGTCGAAGCGGCAGTTTCGGATCATAATGTGCTAAAACGAGCTCAGATGTGATGAGATCCTTCGTTTTCTTAAAAGCTGTTTCACATGAGTCTGTCCATAGCCATTTCTGATTTTTGTGAAGCAACTGATGCAATGGATGTAGTATCGTAGACAAATTGGGTAGGAAGCGGTGGTAATAGTTCACCAGGGCGACCCAGCTTCGTAATTCAGAAACATTTCTTGGAGCTGGCGCATCTGTAACTGCCTTGACTTTTGAATCGGTCTTGTGGATTCCGTCTTTGTCGACGATGTGAGCACAAAATTCAATGGAATCTTTGAAAAACTAACACTTGTTGGGGTTGACTTTAAGGCCGTATTCTATTAATCGTTGAAAGACTTTCTCGAGGGTACATAGGTGATCATCATCGTCTTAACCGGTGATTATCATGTCATCCAAAATACACTGCACGTTTTTGATACCTTTTAACACCTGTTCAATTGCGCGTTGCCAAATAGAAGCAGCTGGGGAAATACCATACGCCAGTCGATTGAAAACAAAACGTCCTTTCTGTGTGTTGATGGTCAGGTATTTTCTCGATTCTACGTCCACTACCATTTGAATATACGCCGTTTTCAGGTCTATCTTTGAAAATTTCTCTCCACCTGCCAATGTTGCTAACATGCTCTCAATAGTAGGCAATGGGTACGAGTCAACATTGAGCTGTGGGTTGACAGTGACCTTAAAATCGCCACATATCCTAACAGAACCGTCCTTCTTCAGAATTGGGACAATGGGTGCAGCCCAATCACTCCACTCTACCGGTGAAAGGATCCCTTTACTCACCATGTTGTCCAGCTCCTTGTCGACCTTGCCCCTCATTGCAAACGGGACTTGTCTGGGTTTGCAAAATTAAGGGGTAACTCCCTCTTTGAGATGTAACTTCGCAGTTATCCCTTTTAGCTCACCCAGTTCTTTGCCGAAACACTCACTGTATTTTTCCAGAAGATGATCTAATTTCTTCTTACCTCGAGCCATCCGTAAGGACTTGATTTCGTGCCAGTTTAATTTGATGTGTCGGAGCCAATCTCTACCGAACAAAGGTGGACCTCCCCTGTGAAGAATGTATAGCCGCAAACGATGTTCCTTACCTTCGTGTTCCACCAGAACATTCACGTACCATTCTGGCCTTACACATTCTCCGGTATAGGTTCTTAACACAACGTTTGTTCTTCGCAGCCGTAATTTACCAAGATGGCGCTGATAATCCCTTTTCGATATTATCGAAAGCGCAGATCCTGTATCAAGCTCTATTTTGATCATTTTACCGTTTATTTTAGGACTGATCGTAATGGACGCACATTTCTTCTCGCTATTGTTGTTTACATCGCAAACAACTTCCGTATAGCCGACATCTGAACAGGAAGTGCTGTCGCCATTAGAATCTTCACTATCAGTAGTCACTTCACCGTCATCAACATAAAAAACTTTCTTCTTTGGCTTTCGCTTCTTAAACTGGTCTTTCCCGGTCTTTTTGCTCTCGGAAGATGACTTACCGGATTTCTCCATCTTGCATCTTCTCTTAATGTGGCCTTTCTTACCGCAGTTGTGACATTTCTCGTCCTTAAAACGGCATTCCTCGGGGCCATGACCATTCCTGCCACACCTGAAGCAACGATTTCCAGTGGTCCTCTGCAACTTGTTAACATTTGACGATGCTCCTTGGATTTCCGATACATCCTTCATGGCCATTTCCATGGCGATTGCTATCTCTTTGGCCTTCTGGTAGGTTAAATTCTTCTCCGACAACAATCTTTTCAGGACATTTTCGTTCTTCATCCCACAAACCAGCTGATCTCTGAGGTGCTCTGCCAGACGCTCACCGAACTCACAATGCTCACTCAGCTTTTGGAGGACACCCACGTAATCTGTCACCGACTCACCCGTCTGTTGCTGACGCTTGTAGAACCGGTATCTCTCTGCTATCACGTTGGGCTTTGGACTGAGATGTTCTTGCAGCAACTCACCAATTTGCTCGAACGTCTTTGTTGATGGCTTGTTAGGTGAACACAGGCTATGTAGCAAGGAATAGGTCTTTCCGCCAATCAGACTAAGAGTTACAGCAACTTTTTTGTCGTCGGCTACGTCGTTGGCAATGAAATACTGCTCTAACCTCTCCTTGTACAGCTCACAGTCACCAGTAGTCTCGTCGAAGGGCTCCAATCGTCCGATCAGTGATGCCATCATTCAGAAGTCACTTCAGCAAACACTCACTTTTCCGTTATCTTCAGTACTTTCCTCTGCGTCTTTCTTCTCCACCAGATCCTCATAACCTCTTCGGTGCGACGCAACACGATTTGCTCGTCGCCATTCGTTATACGCGTGAGGTGGCTACGTGGAAACACTAATTGAAACTAAACAGACGCCAAGTTGCCGCCATGTCTTTATTTACAACCGGAAGTCACTGGCTACACGTATACACAACACATACAAAAAAAGCGTGTGAATGGCCAAACAGATTTTGTATTCGAAACGCCTTTCCGCAAACGTAACATTGCGACAGCTGATGTCCAAAAACATGTTTAGGATCCTTATTTTCCCATTTATCACATCCATAAACAAATTCGGCATATAATAACAACGGTGAAAGTAAAGGTATGAACTATTATTCTCATTTATTTGCTGAATTATCGCCCAACAGTCCACATATATAACACACACTGTTGGTCCGTGTGTTGTTGAAACTCTAACCCCAGGTTAGTGTTTCTTGAAGCTAGAACTCTGGTACGGAGTTATTTTACCGTTACAGCTGTTATAGCGCATAAACATTTAGGATACATAGTTAGACTAACCATACGGAAAGGATACGTAATTGTCATATGTGTTTAATGGGGTTTAAAAATTCTACGAGTTAGTCATTGATTAGTCCCAGCAGACCCTTTCTATCTTCCTAGGACAGAAAGGGTCACAGTTCCTGCAATAGAAATGGCCATTGATCTCAATTTTCGAGGCTTTGGATCTTTCGGTGCACGTTCAAGGACACCGAGGCTCGAACTGGCAGGCTTTTTCTTTAAAACCACACTGAGAAGTACCCTGGCGCATTATTTTCGACCTCAGCGAAACTCCCGAACTAGAGTAACGCGTGGTTTTGCAACTGTGGATTCACTGTTGTCGTGGGCGATAATGAGGGAGGCGATATCCCGATCTCAAGAAAACACATATTATTCTCAGTCAAAAATTGTTATCTGACCATAGAACTTGTGCGCCATAATTTATAATTGGACTATTTATGTGATGCACCCTTTCTAAAATAACGCCGTTGGCCCCAATTGTGCGCCGAGATTTGAAATTTGACATCAATGACATTTCCTATTATAGGAACTATGACTCTTGCTGTCATAGGAAGACCGCAAGAGTCATCTAGGACTATTTATTGATTAAATATGTGTTTTATATGGTAAATGTTGCCCCGTTAAACGAGTGAGGTTTGTTGAAAAACCAAACCAAAGCCATGGCTTACGCATAGCTTAATTAATGCCACAAGAAAAAAAAGACACTGTATTGGGACAAGGTTAAACTTAAAACTGAACCATCGATTCAACGATACAAGTGCCAGGGCTGTCAAGTGCTATAGAAATACACTCACTAGTATTTTTAGAGGTGCTGAAAAAGCATACTGTAGTAATTTGCTGCAAACCCACAAATCGGATATTAGGAAAACATGGATGGTCTGAAATGACTGTCTCAAAAGGGGAAAAGTCACATCTTGTTTTCCAGATTCATTTACTTGTAATGGTAAACTTGTCTCAGATAACACAAATATTGCAAATGGATTTAATGATTTTTTTTGCAAATGTGGGTCCAAAGTTAGCAAAAGGTATTCCTCAGTGCAAAGAACATTTTTCAGTATATGTTAAATACAACAGCACTGAGTCAATGTTTATTGAGCCCACATGTCGTGAAGAAATTATTAATGTAATTAGTCGTTTTAAAAACAAAACATCATACGGATATGATGGTATATCATTGGACATTGTCAAGAAAATTAGTGAAATAATTGCTGATCCTTGAACACACATTTGTAACATTTCATTTACAACAGGTATATATCCAAACAAGATGAAAAGGGCCAAAATTATTCCTTTGTTTAAATCTGGTGATAATCGCGTTTTTACAAATTATAGGCCGGTCTCTTTACTCCCTCAATTTTCTAAAATTTTAGAAAAAATTTTCAATACTCGATTAACATCTTTTGTTAATAAAAACAATATTTTGTATTCGGGGCAGTACGGTTTTCGGATAAATCATTACACATCATTAGCTTTAATGGACTTAATTGAAGAAATAACTGACTCCATAGACAAACAGCGAACAACAGTTGGTGTCTTTATTGACCTAAAAAGGCATTTGACACCACTAACCATGGCATTTTGTTAAAAAAATTGGGATGTCTACGGTGTCCGGGGACAAGTTTATCATGGTTGTCAAGTTATTTATCCTCAAGAATTCAATTTATACAGTATAACGAAACTTCTGACGTTCTTAGTATGGCTTCTCTGGATTCTTCCACAATGCACTGACCAATAGTTTTCCGGATGGGACTTAAATTAACAAATGGCAGGCTTTTGAAAATCGGCACTATATACGGCAGTCGAACGGGTCTACAGGCCGCAATGATAGATGGTTTCGTTTCAAATTCTACACACGGGTTCCTTGGGCCTTCCGCAGTGCAGAGAACCCAGAAATTTCCGGATAGGACTTAAATTGACTAAATGGCGGATTTTTTAAAATCGGCTCTGTACTATGCGTACCTACGGCAGTCTCACGCGCCTACTGGTTAATGGATTGATTCGTTTAAATGTTGCACACTACGCCTACTTATATTTCCACTTTTAAATTTTGCGTAGTCAACAAGCAGCAGTCTTACACACACCATATCGTAGACGGGGGATAGACGCACTTCCCGAGACGTAGTCAAGTTAATAAATGGATTCGTTTTCAAATTTTGTACACGGCTTCTCTGGATTCTTCCACAATGCACTGACCAATAATTTTCTGGATCGGAAAAAACAATTTGACATAATGGCGGACTTTTGAAAATCGGCACTGGACGTAGCGTATATACGGCAGTCTCACCTGCCTACAGGCCGCATTGATACATGGATTCGTTTCCAATTTTGTACACGTCTTCTCTGGAGTGACCAGTGCAGTGACCAAGAATTTTCCATATGGGACTTAAATTAACAAATGGCGGACTTTTCAAAATCGGCACTGGATTTAGCGTATATACGCCAGTCTCACGTGCCTACAGGCCGCATTGATATATGGATTCGTTTCAAATTTTGTACACGTCTTCTTTGGTCCCTTTCGCAGTGCAGTGACCAAGAATTTTCCAGATGGGACTTAAATTGACAAAAATGTAACAAAAATGGATGGATTCATTTCAATTTCTGCACACGGGTTCCCTGGGACCTTCCGCAGTGTAGTGATCGAGAATTTTCCGGATGGGACTTGACAAAATGGGGGATTTTTCAAAATCGGCGCTGTACTTAGCGTACCTGCGGCAGTCTCACGCACCCATTGGTTAATGGTTTGATTCGTTTAAATGTTACACGATACGTCCACCTATCCTTCCACTTTTAAATTTTGCGTAGTCAACACGCAACAGCCTTACACATACCAAATCGCCAACGGGGGATAGACGTACTCCTCGAGACGTAGTCAAGTTACTTTGTAATTGTAGTGTTTACAATCAGAAGATAGTGTGAGCTCTGTAGACAGAAAAGAAAAATAAAGAAACTTATTTTACGTACAGTACAGGTTAAAAGCAAATATTTTGAAAGACCTTGAGAAACATAATACGTTAATGTTAAACTAGAGCGAATATGCAAACAAAACATATAAATACATGCTTATATTACACACTTTCAATCCACACCTGTTTTGCAAACAAAAACAAATATATCCCCTACTAAACCCAGAATTTTCCACAACCAGTTTCCTTTTTAGCCCAGCTTACGGTACACGTAAGCTGGGGTATTCCTATCGGTTTGTGGGTGGCGTCCGTTAGTTAGTTAGTTAGTTAGTTAGTTCGCTGTAAACTTTGTTTCAAAATGCATCTCCTCCTACAATTTTGATCCGATGTCATTTATTTTTGGTGTGAGGATTTCCCAAGCGGTCGTGCATACGGCTTGTGCTTTTTTAGTCGATCGGATGATTTTTGAATTTTTGGCGAATTTTTAAAGAAAAAAATTAAAAATGTATCTCCTCCTACATTTTTTACCCGATGTCATTTATTTTTGGTATGAGGCACCCCTAAAGGGTCGTGCATACGGCTTGTGCTTTTTTAGTCGATCGGACAATTTTGGTATTTTTGGGGATTTTTTTAAGCAAAAATTTTGAAAAAAATGCATCTACTCGTACAATTTTGATACGATGTCATTTATTTTTGGTGTGAGGATTTCCCAAGCGGTCGTGCATACGGCTTGTGCTTTTTTAGTCGATCGGGTGATTTTCGAATTTTTGGGGATTTTTTAAAGAAATTTTAAAATGTATCTCCTCTTACATTTTTGACCCGATGTCATTTATTTTTGGTATGAGGCACCCCTAAAGGGTCGTGCATACGGCTTATGCTTTTTTAGTTTATATTTTTGGGGAATTTTTTAAGCAAAAATTTCGAAAATAATTCAAAATGCATCTTCCCCTACAATTTTGATTCGATGTCATTTATTTTTGGTGTGAGTGCACACGGCTTGTGCTTTTTAGTCGATCGGGCAATTTTTGTATTTTTAGGGAATTTTTGAAGAAAAAAACTTCAAAATGCATTTTCCCCTACAGTTTTGAACCTTTTTTTTTTTTTTTTTTTTTTTTTGGGTTTGAGGCATTCCTAAGGGATTGAGAATACGACATTTATTTTTGGTGTGAGTGCATACGGCTTGTGCTTTTTAGTCCATCGGGCAATTTTTCGTATTTTTAGGGAGTTTTTGAAGAAAAAAAACTTCAAAATGCATTTCCCCCTACAGTTTTGAACCTTTTTTTTTTTTTTTTTTTTTTGATTTGAGGCATCCCTAAGGGGTTGAGAATACGACTTGCGCTTTTTAGTCGATCCGACAATTTCTGTATTTTTTTGGGAATTTTTGAAGAAAAACTTCAAAATGCATTTCCTCCTACAGTTTTTATCCGATTTCATTTATTTTTGCTATGAGGCATCCTTAGGTAGGTTTCGCATACGGCTTGTGCTATTTGACTCGACTTGGGAATTTTTGATTTCGGGGGGAATTTTTGATGAAAATACCTCAAAATGCATTTTCTCCGGCAGTTTTGATCAAACATCATTTATTTTGGGGCTGAGGCATGCTTAGGGTGTCGTGAATATGGCCTGTCTTTTTCAGTCGATGACAGAATTTTTGAGGAAAAAATTCAAAATGCATTTCCTCCTACAGTTTTTATCAGATTTCATTTATTTTCGATATGAGCCGTCTCTAGGGGGTTATGCATACGGCTTGTGCTTTTTGAGTGAATTGGAAAACTTTTGAATTTTTGTCGGAATTTTTGAAAAAAAAAATTAAATGAATCTCCTCCTCCAGCGCATAAACGCAAATTAAATGAACTTGCACAGTAGTCAGATTTAACAACCGCACATCGACGCAAGTTAAAGAAACATTCGCAGTAGTCCAAATTAAGTACTCCGCATCGATGCAAGTTAAATAAACATGCGCATTGGTCCGAAATGTGAACTGCGCATCGACGGAAGATAAATAAAGATGCGAACTGGTCCAAAATAAGCACCGCGCATCAACGCAGGTTAAATAAACATGCGCACTGGTCCGAAAAAAAGAACTACGCTTCGACATAAGTTGAATAGACATGCGCAGTGGTCTGAAATGCGAACCGCGCATCAACGTAGCCTAAAGAAACATGCGCACTGGTCCGAAATGCGAACCGCACATCGAGCAAATTAAATAAACATGCGCAGTGGTCCGAAATGCGAACGGCGCATCAACGCAAGTTAAATAAATATGCGCACTGCTCTGAAATGAGAACCACGCATCAACACAAGTTAAATAAACATGGGCAATGGCCTGAAATGCGAACCGTGCATCGACGGAAGTTAAATAAACATGCGATCCGGTCCAAAATAAGCACCGCACATCAACGCAAGTTAAACAAACATGCGCACTTGTCCGAAAGAAGAACCACGCATCGACGCAAGTTGACTAGACATACGCAGTGGTCTGAAATGAGACCCGCGCATCAACGCAAGTTGAATAAACATGCGCAGTGGTCCGAAGAACCATGAATCGACGCAAGTTGAAAAGACATAAGAGTCGGGCATCGACGGGACTTAAATAAACATGCGTTCTGGTCCGAAACGCAAATCGCGCGTCAACGCAAGTTAAATGAACTTGCTCACTTGTCCCAAAATGCGAACTGCGCATCAACGCAACCTAAAGAAACAGGTATACTGGTCCGAAATTCGAACCGGATATCAACGCAAATTAAATAAACATGCACACTGGTCCGAATTGCGAACCGCACATAAGCGTAGGTTAAATAAACATTTGCACCGGTCCAAAATAAGTACCGATCATCAACACAAGTTAAACTAGACCGAATTTCGCTACACGTAGCGAAATAGCACCCACTTGCAAGGGCAGAGACACAATATATTTAATCGAACACACAATTTTCAGTGTTTCGACATAATTGTCAGCTTCCGGATTATTATCTTGAACGAGGCCATCGAAATGAATATAATGTAACCTCATTTGGGCACAAATAAATCAAATTCAATTTTCTAACCGTTGTTGAGATACTGGTCAACTTACAGTTTTTGACCTTGACCATGACGGAGGAGGTCAAGATCACCGAGGTACCTCTTATATAACGTCTTTTTGGCCCAAAGGGTCGAAAATGAGCTCAAAGTCGCTCTATCTCTAACCGTTTTCGAGATAATAGTCAACTTCCGGTTTTTGACCTTGACCGTGACCCAGAAGGTCAAGGTCACCGAGGTACCTCTGATGTAACGTTGTTTAGGCCCAAAGGGTCGAAAATGAGCTCAAAATCGCTCTATCTCTAACCGTTTTCGAGATAATAGTCAACTTCTGGTTTTTGACCTTGACCGTGACCCAGAAGGTCAAGGTCACCGAGGTACCTCATGTGTAACGTTGTTTAGGCCCAAAGGGTCGAAAATGAGCTCAAAATCGCTCTATCTCTAACCGTTTTCGAGATAATAGTCAACTTCCGGTTTTTGACCTTGACCGTGACCCAGAAGGTCAAGGTCACAGAGGTACCTCTTGTGTAACGTTGTTTAGGCCCAAAGGGTCGAAAATGAGCTCAAAATCGCTCTATCTGTAACCGTTTTCGAGATAATAGTCAACTTCCAGTTTTTTACCTTGACCGTGACCAAGAAGGTCAAGGTCACCGAGGTACCTCTTACGTAACGTTGTTTAGGCCCAAAGGGTCGAAAATGAGCTCAAAATCGCTCTATCTCTAACCGTTTTCGAGATAATAGTCAACTTCCGGTTTTTGACCTTGACCGTGACCCAGAAGGTCAAGGTAACCGAGGTACCTCATAGGTAACGTTGTTTAGGCCCAAAGGGTCGAAAATGAGCTCAAAATCGCTCTATCTCTAACCGTTTTCGAGATAATAGTCAACTTCCGGTTTTTGACCTTGACCGTGACCCAGAAGGTCAAGGTCACCGAGGTACCTCTGATGTAACGTTGTTTAGGCCCAAAGGGTCGAAAATGAGCTCAAAATCGCTCTATCTCTAACCGTTTTCGAGATAATAGTCAACTTCCGGTTTTTGACCTTGACCGTGACCCAGAAGGTCAAGGTCACCGAGGTACCTCTGATGTGACGTTGTTTAGGCCCAAAGGGTCGAAAATGAGCTCAAAATCGCTCTATCTCTAACCGTTTTCGAGATAATAGTCAACTTCCGGTTTTTGACCTTGACCGTGACCCAGAAGGTCAAGGTCACCGAGGTACCTCTGATGTAACGTTGTTTAGGCCCAAAGGGTCGAAAATGAGCTCAAAATCGCTCTATCTCTAACCGTTTTCGAGATAATAGTCAACTTCCGGTTTTTGACCTTGACCGTGACCCAGAAGGTCAAGGTCACCGAGGTACCTCTTGTGTAACGTTGTTTAGGCCCAAAGGGTCGAAAATGAGCTCAAAATCGCTCTATCTGTAACCGTTTTCGAGATAATAGTCAACTTCCAGTTTTTGACCTTGACCGTGACCAAGAAGGTCAAGATCACCGAGGTCCCTCTTATGTAACGTTGTTTAGGCCCAAAGGGTCGACAATGAGCTCAAAATCGCTCTATCTCTAACCGTTTTCGAGATAATAGTCAACTTCCGGTTTTTGACCTTGACCGTGACCCAGAAGGTCAAGGTCACCGAGGTACCTCTTACGTAACGTTGTTTAGGCCCAAAGGGTCGAAAATGAGCTCAAAATCGCTCTATCTGTAACCGTTTTCGAGATAATAGTCAACTTCCGGTTTTTGACCTTGACCGTGACCAAGAAGGTCAAGATCACCGAGGTCCCTCTTATGTAACGTTGTTTAGGCCCAAAGGGTCGACAATGAGCTCAAAATCGCTCTATCTCTAACCGTTTTCGAGATAATAGTCAACTTCCGGTTTTTGACCTTGACCGTGACCCAGAAGGTCAAGGTCACCGAGGTACCTCTTACGTAACGTTGTTTAGGCCCAAAGGGTCGAAAATGAGCTCAAAATCGCTCTATCTCTAACCGTTTTCGAGATAATAGTCAACTTCCGGTTTTTGACCTTGACCGTGACCCAGAAGGTCAAGGTCACCGAGGTACCTCTGATGTAACGTTGTTTAGGCCCAAAGGGTCGAAAATGAGCTCAAAATCGCTCTATCTCTAACCGTTTTCGAGATAATAGTCAACTTCCGGTTTTTGACCTTGACCGTGACCCAGAAGGTCAAGGTCACCGAGGTACCTCTGATGTGACGTTGTTTAGGCCCAAAGGGTCGAAAATGAGCTCAAAATCGCTCTATCTCTAACCGTTTTCGAGATAATAGTCAACTTCCGGTTTTTGACCTTGACCGTGACCCAGAAGGTCAAGGTCACCGAGGTACCTCTGATGTAACGTTGTTTAGGCCCAAAGGGTCGAAAATGAGCTCAAAATCGCTCTATCTCTAACCGTCTTCGAGATAATAGTCAACTTCCGGTTTTTGACCTTGACCGTGACCCAGAAGGTCAAGGTCACCGAGGTACCTCTGATGTAACGTTGTTTAGGCCCAAAGGGTCGAAAATGAGCTCAAAATCGCTCTATCTGTAACCGTTTTCGAGATAATAGTCAACTTCCGGTTTTTGACCTTGACCGTGACCCAGAAGGTCAAGGTCACCGAGGTACCTCTGATGTAACGTTGTTTAGGCCCAAAGGGTCGAAAATGAGCTCAAAATCGCTCTATCTCTAACCGTTTTCGAGATAATAGTCAACTTCCGGTTTTTGACCTTGACCGTGACCCAGAAGGTCAAGGTCACCGAGGTACCTCTGATGTAACGTTGTTTAGGCCCAAAGGGTCGAAAATGAGCTCAAAATCGCTCTATCTCTAACCGTTTTCGAGATAATAGTCAACTTCCGGTTTTTGACCTTGACCGTGACCCAGAAGGTCAAGGTCACCGAGGTACCTCTGATGTAACGTTGTTTAGGCCCAAAGGGTCGAAAATGAGCTCAAAATCGCTCTATCTCTAACCGTTTTCGAGATCATAGTCAACTTCCGGTTTTTGATCTTGACCGTGACCCAGAAGGTCAAGGTCACCGAGGTGCCACATGTGTAACGTTGTTTAGGCCCAAAGGGTCGAAAATGAGCTCAAAATCGCTCTATCTCTAACCGTTTTCGAGAAAATAGTCAACTTCCGGTTTTTGACCTTGACCGTGACCCAGAAGGTCAAGGTCACCGAGGTACCTCCTATGTAACGTTGTTTAGGCCCAAAGGGTCGAAAATGAGCTCAAAATCGCTCTATCTCTAACCGTTTTCGAGAAAATAGTCAACTTCCGGTTTTTGACCTTGACCGTGACCCAGAAGGTCAAGGTCACCGAGGTACCTCTTATGTAACGTTGTTTAGGCCCAAAGGGTCGAAAATGAGCTCAGAATCGCTCTATCTCTAACCATTTTCGAGATAATAGTCAACTTCCGGTTTTTGACCTTGACCGTGACCCAGAAGGTCAAGGTCACCGAGGTACCTCTTATGTAACGTTGTTTAGGCCCAAAGGGTCGAAAATGAGCTCAAAATCGCTCTATTTCTAACCATTTTTGGAGATAATAGTCAACTTCCGGTTTTTGACCTTGACCGTGACCCAGAAGGTCAAGGTCACCGAGGTACCTCTGATGTAACGTTGTTTAGGCCCAAAGGGTCGAAAATGAGCTCAAAATCGCTCTATCTCTAACCGTTTTCGAGATAATAGTCAACTTCCGGTTTTTGACCTTGACCGTGACCCAGAAGGTCAAGGTCACCGAGGTACCTCTGATGTAACGTTGTTTAGGCCCAAAGGGTCGAAAATGAGCTCAAAATCGCTCTATCTCTAACCGTTTTCGAGATAATAGTCAACTTCCGGTTTTTGACCTTGACCGTGACCCAGAAGGTCAAGGTCACCGAGGTACCTCATATGTAACGTTGTTTAAGCCCAAAGGGTCGAAAATGAGCTCAAAATCGCTCTATCTCTAACCGTTTTCGAGATAATAGTCAACTTCCGGTTTTTGACCTTGACCGTGACCCAGAAGGTCAAGGTCACCGAGGTTCCTCTTGTGTTACGTTGTTTAGGCCCAAAGGGTCGAAAATAAGCTCAAAATCGCTCTATCTCTAACCGTTTTCGAGATGAGTCGGCCTGTCGTTAAGGACGCGTGAAGTCACGTGACCTTTGACCTTGACCCTCAAGGTCAAGGTTAGTGATGAAAGTTTACCCTTTACTTAGTACGTTTTATGCATTCACACTGGGATTTGAGCACCTTTTTGGCTACTTTTCTTGATTAATAGGTGTTTTCAAAAATATTTTGACCTCAATTTGACCTTGACCTCTGGGGTGCAAGGTCAAAAAATTTTACGGATTTGACGACAACTCATTACTCTCTATGTCTCTGCCACGTGCCGTCTTTTTACGACAAACCCTGTAGGAGGAGTTTTCTGGAAACCACTTTGAGGTCAGAAAAACTTTGACCTCAAATTTGACCTTGACCTTCAAGGTCAAGGTCAAAAAATTTTGCGGATTTGACGACATCTCGTCACCCTCTATCACTGTGCCAAATTTCGTCGTCCTACGTCAAATAGCGTAGGAGGAGTTTTCTGGAAACCTCCGTGACGGAAAAAAAAAAAAGAGAAAAAAAAAAGGAAAAAAAAAAGGGCAGAAATTTCGGGAAAAACTACAAACTTATTCCCATTTGCAAACGAAGTTTGCAAGTGGGAATAAACATGCGCAATGGTCTAAAATGCGAACCACGCATCAACACAAGTTAAAAAAAAACGTGCGCGCTGGTCCGAAATGCGAACCGCACAGCAACACAAGCTAAATAAGCAGGCACACTGGACCAAAGTAAGCACCTTGCATCAACGCAAGTTAAATAAACATGCGCACTATGTCGAAATACGAACTGCCCATTAACGCAACTTAAATAACATGCGCACTATTCAAAATAAGAACTGCGCATCAACGCAACTTAAATAAACATGCGCACTGGTCCAGAATAAGAACCGCGCATCAACTCATGTTAAAGAAATATGCGCATTGGCCTGAAATAAGAACCGCGCATCGACGCACGTTAAATAAATATACGCAGTGGTTCGAAATGCGAACCACGCGCCAACATAAGTTAAATAAACATTTGCACTAGTCTAAAATAAGCACCGGCCATCAACGCAAGTTAAGTAAACATGAGCACTTCTCCGAAATTCGAACCGCGCATCAACGCAAGTTAAATAGACGTGCGCAGTAGTTCGAAATTTGAACCACGCTCCAACACAAGTTAAATACACATTTGCACTGGTCCAAAATAAGCACTGCGCATCAACGCAAGTTAAATAAACATGCGCACTGGTCCGAAATTCGAACCGCGCATTAACGCAAGTTAAATAAACATGCGTAATGATCCGAAATTCGAACTGCTCATCAACGCAAGTTAAATAAACATGCGCACTGATCCATAATGCAAACCGCGCACCAACCTAAGTTAAATAAACATAGGCACACGTGTAAAATAAGCACCGTGCATCAACGCAAGTTAAATAAACATGCAAACTGGTCCGAAATGCGAACCGCGTATCAAGGCAACCTAAGAAAACTTGGGCTGTCCGAAATAAGTACCGCTCATCAACGCAAGTAAAATAAACATGCGCATTGGTATGGAATAAGAACCGCACATCAACACAAGGTAAATAAACATGCGCACTGATCCGAAATAAGAACCGCACATCAACACAAGGTAAATAAACATGTGCACTGATCCGAAATAAGAACCGCCCATCAACACAATCTAAATAAAGATGCGCATTGATCCGAAATAAGAACCGCACATCAACACAAGGTAAATAAACGTGCGCACTGATCCGAAATAAGAACCGCACATCCACAAAAGGTAAAAAAAAACATGGGCCCTCGTCAGAAATGCGAACCGCACATCAACGGAAGTTAAATAAACATGTGCACTGTTCCAAAATGGGAACCGCGCATCTACGCAAAATTAAATAAACATGCGCACTTGTCTGAATAAGAACCGCGCATCAAGGCAAGTTACATAAATATGCGCACTGGTCCGAAATGCGAGCGTTGTTTGAAGGTATCTCTGGCAGACTATCCTGTCTACCAGAGATACAAAAAATCTGTTTCCCATTTTTCTGGGAAAGAAATTTTTGTATGCATTTATCGGTCTATGTTCTGGTCCGGTGCTAAATTAATTATTGGGCTAGCTCTTTGCCGTCTCATCTTTTGAAGCCCAATTTTTCAGGAAAATTCCCTTCCTCATGCACGCTGGAATTGGTTTTATTGCTTTTCGTAAGCTGGGACTTTGTCCTTGGACAAACTTGTTTCTTATAACTAAAATTAAGGATTTGTTTCTGCAAACACAAACATAATTCACTGTCCAGTGTTTTGCCCAGGATGCAAGGACAGGGGGCTTAATAGCCACCTCAGTAAAAAAACAGGGGCTTTTGGAAGGGGATGTCGTAGGAATCCTACACAAGATACAAAAGTACTAATGATCAATTCATCTGTTCTAAACCGTAGCCATTTTTTTGTTTTCAGCTGAAATAAGATTTTAGGGATTGTTCTCGCAAAAATGAAACGATTCCACACAAACTGTGGTGTGTAAAATGACAAGTGGTCACTAATTAAATTGTAATGTTCATCCGACCATCGAACAACCCCCCCCCCCCCCCTCTCGGTAGAACAAGAAGGGGCTTTTTCAAATTCAGTGGGGGATTTTTTAGCCCCTTCGTGTTCCAAAAAGGTGGCTAAAATGGTGAGAGAGGGGAGAAATCCCCTAAATCCCCCTCTGGGAAACACACTAACTGTCTAAAAACTCGAAAATGAAACAGATTTTACTGTACGTCATTTTTGTCCGAGGATGTAATTTGGTCAAGACAGATAGGTTTTTGCGTTCGTCTTTTTATCCGAATCGGGAAGGGGTCACGAGAAACAGGTTTTAATTTACATCATTTTATCCGGGTCTTAAAGGTGGTCATTACAGGTTTTACCGCAACCTTTTTTTATCCGGGTATGGATTTTTTTGGCTAACCGTCATCCCCCGCCATCTAATGTAGATACGACTCTTACCCTAACGCTTTGACTCAATGGTTGGGTGGGGGTGCGAGTGGGTTTCTCAATGATCTGTACCAGTTTTATGTTTAAACAAACCGAGTAATTTATCCAAGGAATAACTACACCCAGTTTGAAGTGCATCGGACTTTCCGCTTTCGAGAGTTGCTTAACAACAGAGTATTTTTACGTAATGACGCCTTTCTTAATTTCACTACACCCGTCAAAATTTGAAACTGCCGCTCGGCTGACCCAAGGAATACTCATCCTGTTCAAATTATATGTATATATTACGTGATGATGCCATGTGCCGTTTTCGTTTGTTCTATTTGCGATAAAATTTGACGGAATCTTTCGGACCTATCAAGCAGAAAACCCACCAAGTTTGAACTTCCCTCAGTGTTCAGTGGCTGAGAAATCGTACTTAAAAGATTTTGACGTAATAATGTCATGCGCATTGCTTAATTTCGCAGCATTCATCTAAAGTTTATACAGCAGAGTACCCATAAAATTTGAAGTCGATACGACTTTTCGTTATCGAGATATTTTGTACACAAGATTTTGTTCAAAATATATATATACATATTTTACGTGATGACGTTATACACTCGACTCATTCATTGTATTCGCAACAAAATTTGACAAAATTTCGAACCCGCCAAGCAACAGCCCCATCAAGTTTGAACTTTCTCCGGTATTCAGCGGCTGAGAAGCTTCCACACAAAATTTTTACGTAATGACGTCATGCGTCCTTCCTGATAATGTAACAAGGGTCAAAAGCTCTAGAACCGTCCGGCCTAACCAAGGAACAAACCGACCAAGTTTGAAGTCTATCGTTCTCGAGATATCTTGCATACAGCATTTTGTTCACAACAGACTGACACACACACAGACACAGAGAAATAAAAACACGTTTCGATATGTTCGTGTGCGTATTTGTTTTCTCTACCACGGACTGTAGTTAGTCATTTTTAGTTGCTTAGCACAGCAGTTGACAATTAGTTAAAATTAAGGGTGGAATGGAAGGTGGGGAGAAGGATGGGATCACATATATGTGTGGACCAGGAATGAAGTCCATTTAAGAGTTGAATGGGAGGTCTGAAGAGGAATGGGATCACTCATCTGTATATATGTATGGACATGGGTTGAACCCTATTTATTCCACAGTATAAAACCGCATTTTTTAGCGACGAGACCGCTCTAAGATGAAAAATATCATGGTGTAACGGGTGTGAGGGTAGATTTGTGTAAAAGGGTTATCGTTGGGGTCAGAGCTGTATCCGAATTTATAGAGGGGGAGAGAAGCTGTTAGGAAAAAATGAGGAAGGAACTCGGGATGTTATGAATACTTTCAAGACCGAGATAAAAATAAGGTATGATAAAACCTGTTTGCAGTGACCATCTTGCAGACGCGGAGAAAAAGACGTCCGGTCAAAACCTTATAGGTACCACTTTTCCATAAAAAGAATTCCATTACAACCTGTATGTACTGACTAACTTCCAGACCTAGGTAAAAAAGACCTACAGACAAGTTTGCCATGTTCAGGGTCTCGAAAAAGCAGTTTGTGGTACTGCCTGCTTGACCCGAATAAAAAGACATGCAGTAATACCTTCTGTAATGGCCACATACAGAGCGGGATGAAAAGAGGTACAGTAAACTCGTTTGCCGTTAGCACCTTCCAGATGCGGAAAACAGACGTGCAGTAAAACCTGTCTGTACCGAGCATCTTCCAGGATCGGGTGAACACACCAGACAAGTATATCACGGTTGTAGTTATGTTTGAGGTAAAAGGTGTGATGCTATATTTGGTTAAAAGGATTAGGGTTGCATTCGAAGCCGCGCCCATATTAAAGAGGGTCTAGGACAACTGCCCTCCGACAGTTGCCCCGGGACAACTGCCACCGTAGGTTATTTTATCCAGATCCTGGAGTTACTGTAAGATCTGGATAAAAGGACAAAAAGTAAAGTCTGTTTATATTTGCAGCTTTCCAGGCAGAGTAATATATGACTGTAGTGACTACAGATGAAATCACTTAATCGCATACCGGTTAAACGCATAAATCGGTTAACTGCATATTATTCGCAAATCCCAAACCATTTCCAATGCTATCTTTTGGAAATTTAACCGGATAATTGCATACCGCTTAATCGCATAAACTGGATAAACGCATAGATTTTTCACGTTAAAATGGGAAGCACACCGGTTAATTGCATAATTCTGGTTGACTATAGAAACAGTGCCACACTTAAAGC
This sequence comes from Protula sp. h YS-2021, assembly GCA_949752745.1. Lineage (NCBI taxonomy): Eukaryota > Metazoa > Annelida > Polychaeta > Sabellida > Serpulidae > Protula > Protula sp. h YS-2021. Next base: position 57,166,524 of record OX457024.1, read on the forward strand.
AAACTAAGGGAGTGAGCTGCCCCTCGTTTATTTATCTAATGCATTGTTTTCTGTTTGCTTGACCCATTGTGTACATGTACCAACCCCATTCGCGGTTGTTAACAGTAAGTCTCGAACTCTAAATTACCGCACTCTCTCTGGTCTCACTAGATAATTACCTTTATCCTTAATCCCCGCACTGCCTTAGCTGACGCTAGATAATGGCGTGCAACTCCTAATCCCCACACTGCCCGAGCTCTCACTAAATAATGGCCTGAAACCCTTAATCCCCACGTTGCCTTGGATAACTGTGAGCGCAAGGTCATCTCATTTAAGTACTCAGCCCAGAAGAAATTTTACCATTTATAGTTCGAAACTGTGTCGGTTATGGTTAATTCGCCAAAATGGCAGAAAGTAAATCAAAACGAAAAGACCTAAGTCTCTCGGATAAAATACTAGTAATAAAAGAACTGGATAACAAAGTTTCTCAAATGCGGGGATGAGGAGGGGCGAGGTGTACGTCTAATAACTACCGCGAATGAAAAAAAGAGGCACGGCAAGAGTACTCCGGATAAACGCATATATCGGATAAACGCATAACAGGGCTTGGCAAATTGGCTATGCGATTAACCGGTTTCGTCTGTACTTTGTATTATTTTATTGTTTTTCTTATGGTTTAAAGGCTGAACAAAACATTTTAGGATACATTTCTGCTCTGCAACACAGTCTGTTTGATAAATAGTGAGTGACTGCAATCCGTAGCTATAACAGTAACAGCTTTTTAAATTGCACGTTTTAAGTTCTAGTTACTTCTAGCCTGTTTGTTCCTCATTGTCTCATTGAGACGAACCCTTTGTCTTTCAACTTACGATCCTTGCAGTATAATAAGCCATTACCTGAGTTGTGAAAAATATTCTATTATTGCTTGATTTTTCCCGATGACTTTTGGCCACTTTGACCATACCCCTTGTCCGTCTGTTGCGCGCTGTGGTGTCCGCCCGCATGGAAACTTGTACAGCAGGTTTATCGGATCGCAAAAATTAAATGGAAATACTCTCTAATAGTGTGTGCTCGAAATTTTACATGAGAATAGTCCATGTGAGGTATTTTATATTTAGCCATTCGATTCGCCAAATTTTGATGTTTTGAGTAAAGAAAATAGTATTCGTATAAAATGCATTGGTAGAGATGAATGTGTTCTTAGATAAACTTATGTTAAATTAAATTCTTCTGGTGCGTATATCCACTTGATTATCTAGAAGTGATTATGTGGTACACATTTTTGCCAACATGGCGGGAGTCTCATGTTTTCCATCCCTCCATTTTACCCATCCGAGTAAACTACAGTGGTACCCGGATAATGCGATGTCCGAAGAACCTGGCAGAAGTGTTTGTATTTACCGATATTTTTAAGATTTTCGTGGTTATCTTGTAACTTTTCCAGTGCACTCATTCATATATGGCTTAGACGTACTTTAGGAGAAGTTTTTTTAATATTTCCTTAAGTGAATTCTAAACTTGTATGCACACGTAAAACCTTAATGGTTTAAATCTGAATCAACAATCACGTGAAATGCTTTCGGTCGGCGAAAATGTTAACTCTAAATGCTGACTGGCTAGAACTTTCACTCTGAACTGATTTTTCTAAACGTTTCGGATTCCGGACTGCCTTTTTCAAAGCTTTAATTATTTGATCTTTTCTTCCTTAACCAGGTGCTCAGAGTGTTTGGGTGAATTTGAAAGTCGTTTGCAATTTTGATCTTTAATCTTACTCCCTTCTCAACTTCTTTAATTAGTTTGTACTTAATGTGCAAAGAATACTCCGTGTTTTTTCACTTTGCAGCCATTTTGATTTTAAATGGTGCCCACTGTACACATACCCCATTTGGCTGCCGCATACACTACAGTGTTACAGGAATTAAGATGTTCTCCCACACCCTGTCATCGTTTTTGCGCCTCATCTCTGTAATTGCAAATTACAGGTATGGTGTGGGCGCGGTATGTACTGCAGCTTTGTGTTATTTTACAAATGTGTTGGAAAAACTTTTTAAAAAATAACTGAACCACCGTAAAAGAGTAAGTAGTTGGAGGTTTTTTCTCGTAAAAGTAAATAGAAAAGAATGAGGGCGAAAGTAGTAGACTATTGGTGGGTGAAAGTGACAATACTGATGAAAATAATGTTTTTATCCCCCGTGAAACGGAGGGATATAGGTTTGAGATTGTCCGTCCGTCTGTCCGTCTGTCTGTCCGTCTGTCCGTCCGTCCGTCCGTCCCCTCTTCAAGCTAAAGACTTTGTGGACACCACTTCTATATCAACGAAGCATAATTCAGCTTTCATATTTCATACAGGCAAAATATAGGGTATAAAGATGTGCAACGTTAAGGTTTCAGTTTGATCGAAGGAAAATTGACAAATTGACAGGCTTTTGAAAATCGTCGAAAATAGACATATGTGCACATGTATAGGACTTTGTGGACACCACTTCTATATCAACGAAGCATAATTCAGCTTTCATATTTCATATAGGCAACATATAGGGTATAAAGATGTGCAACGTCAAGGTTTCAGTTTGATCGAAGCAAAATTGACAAAATGACAGGCTTTTAAAAATCGTCATAAATCGACATATATGCAAACGGAGTGAACTTCGTGGGCACCACTATATGAACGGACGTTAATTTGTTCTTAAAGCGCATTAGGTGAGTAATATTTTTAAATGATTTTTATCCTAAAGCTAATTAAAATTTCAGTTGTCATATGTCATGATACGGGTGATTGGAAATGCTACACGATTTCATGCGTATAGCATTTTCATACGGTATATAATGAAATGCATTTGTTATCCCACGTGAAACGGAGGGATATAGGTTTGAGATTGTCCGTCCGTCTGTCCGTCCGTCTGTCTGTCCGTCCGTCTGTCCGTCCGTCCCCTGTTCAAGCTAAGGACTTTGTGGACACCACTTCTATATCAACGAAGCATAATTCAGCTTTCATATTTCATATAGGCAACATATAGGGTATAAAGATGTGCAACGTCAAGGTTTCAGTTTGATCGAAGCAAAATTGACAAAATGACAGGCTTTTAAAAATCGTCATAAATCGACATATATGCAAACGGAGTGGACTTCGTGGACACCACTATATGAACGGACGTTTTTATCTAGCCTGAAAAAATGCTTTACATTAGATTAATAAAAAATAGATTCGGGTTATATCTGTTCAAAGACAGTTTGTAGTATTGTTGATTTGTCGTTCAAGGAAGGGTGTCCAGTTTCCTGTCAATGGTAATCCATTAGCTTAGATATTGCATAGGGGTAATATTTAGGGTTTCACGGGGGATATTGCTGCTCTCTGACAGCATCTAGTTTTTTTAAAGAAAGAGATGGCCCAATGCCATTGGGTATTAATTATGAATTTCGCGACAGGTTATTTGACGCACTGCATTCACTCAGCGGTAACTTCCCAGTTAGATTACGGTCCACAAGGCCTACGGTTCACGAGTCCGGCGTTCTACAAGGCCTACGGTTCAGAAGGCCTACGTTTTACAGTGTCCTCGAATTAAGACTCTTAAAAGTGAAAATGTTCTGCGTACGTTCTGCCTACATTCTGCATACAAACTAAAAGTGGAAACATGAAAATATATTATTTAGATAAGGTACTCTGGAATGTTATCCATGAATTGCAATAATAGCAATTGCAGTTACAAATAAATTGCAATTTTATCTTCAATATATTGATTGCAATTAAAACACCTTGCGAACGGTGGGCTTGTGGACCATGGGCCAACTGGGACGTAATCCGCTCAGCTATGGGAACTCGAGTGGACGTTAAAATAAAAAAATAGCACAGTGAAAAATTTGGAGTGTGTGAATTCACGCGCAGTACTCAAAACCAACATTGTATGGGTGCAAAATGTACTGAAAGTGTGCAGTCAGACGAAGGGATGAGCGTGCATGAAAAAGTGTGAGACAAAGGTGTGAATTTAGGTACACATATTATACAGTTCTTCAGCTAAAGTGTTCATTGTTTTGTATATTTCAGATTCTTTGAAGGGCAGCGATATAGTATTGGCTCTGACGAAACATTTACCAAAGTGAGACAACTGAAGTATGACTTACGCATGTTTGGCGTCATGGATTCCGAAACCCAAAGGGGGGTTGTGTTTTATCGGCCAATGGTCGACCCACGTCAGAACATTTTCATATTTGATGCGAGCAGAAAGACCAAGCGCAATCACTTTTGGTAAAACCTATAGGAAGCTTATCTGCTTGAACGGTTCTCAAGTTGAACCATCTTCATTCCAACAACGGGTTCCTTTTCATTGTATCACAAACTTGACAGGGCAGAGAGGCCGTCATTACTCCGGGAAGGCTGGCTGTTCCACTCGATTTGGAGTGTTAAAGCATTTCAAATATTCAACGACTTCTGTGGTGTTTTGTAATCCAAGGGAACAAAACAACACATCAGAAATGTCGAAGGAAAGGCAACCGCAGGAGGATGTCCCAGTAAGTCCACAACCGAGGGTATCCTTGTAGCTCAGCTTCTTTCGGGCACTTCACTAGTGCCCGGCCCAGTTGCATGTTTTGAGAAAGAAGTACAGTAAATATTCGATAACTGGAACTTCAATGGACCAACTTATGCGGGAAGAATCCACGACATTTTATCGAGGGACATTTTGTTGAAAGTGATATTGGAGACATTTTGTGGAAATTTATTATTTCCTTATGACCGATTTCTTTGGAAGGCGGTTTGATTCTTTTCTTAATAAAAATAAAATTTAATACATTTTTCACACAGACATTAAAATGTGCCTCAAATCGAAGCTCTTTACTAAGCACTTTTTGGCAGTAAATTGCAATCAAACAGATGAAAGAATTCTTCACAAATATCTCTGGAAACCATTCCTTTAAATTATTTTTAAGTACAATTCGTAAATGCAATAAATATACTCGGCACAAAAAGTTTCGGATTTTTTTTCTGAAGGCAATTTTTTTTGGCCTTGTAGCATTTTTCCGAAAAATATTTTTATTCTGTTGGTCGTTTAACCATTTGACAGTGTATCAGTGGGGTTTAATTGGTTGTGCTTTTCAAAACAATAGAACAAGGTGTGAAAGTATTGACTAGGGGTAGGCCAAAATCTGCACAGAATTTGTGACACGCTTTACAAGCGTGGTCTTCTTATAGACTATAGTCTCTATCGCTAGACATTGAGTCTGTAGCTCTATTAGAGTTTACAAGCGCAGATGTAAAGTCTATCGAAATGCCACGTTTATGCGAAGGTGAGCGTTGGGAACTTGTCGCTCTCTCCACTCGAGCCGGATGGAATCAGAATCGGTTGGCTCAGGAATTCGGTGTTTCACAATCGACCATGGGTGCTTTTATTCTCGAAGACGCGACTTATCGGTAATATTAAGGATAAGCCGAGATCGGGACGCCCAAATTGTACAGATGTGGATGACAATGACCTGATAATAATTTGTACTTGTCAATTGCAATGCAGGACTTGAAAGGAAATTCGACAATAGTGTGAAAAATATTGTTTTTAAATTTTGTGTTGATGTGAAGACGAAGAGTGAGCTTCATATTTGACTTTCGACGAGTTTGCCAGAGCTGTTGTTTGTAAATTTTGTTATTGATGTGTGGAGGGGACGGCGAAATAAAACGTTTTTACGAGTTTTTGTTTTTATTTACTTCAACAACCCCACTCAAATTTTTTTAATTAGTTTCAACAGCCCCGCATAAATTTCGACAAAATGTCTCGAATATCACTTTCGACAAAATCTCTCTTGACAAAGTGTCTCGAGACAAAATGTCTGGATACAGCCAGGAATATTAGGAAAATATATTGACTTCTGGCTGAGAGAACCATGGACACTTGTCATGGGCATGCTTCGAGTTGTTAAACATTCGCTGCATTCGCTGTTTTTTTTTTTTGTTCATAATTGGTTAAAAGAGTAAATAAACGATCAAACCTGTATTGGTAGGCCAGGGTAAGATTTCGGTGGCAACAAAGTTCTAGCTTGGGTAAACAACTTTATCTTTCGATATTTCTTTACAATAATAGTCCTGGTTTATTAAGCCTCTGTTTTTTTTTACAATCTACAAACCCGGCTATGATTATTTACATTTTTAAAGAAAATTGAAGTATCGAGTCACAAAAATCGCAAGAAAAGGAGTGACCTGACTGGGCCTCAAAATTTTCAGAGTAAATCAAGAAAATAAAGAAATGGACCAGCTGGTCGTGCAAAAGGAATATTACCCGAAAGGCAGAAAAAGTACTGAAAATTCGTCCTGAAACTTTATAAAACCATTAAACCATAATCAGGGGGTACCAGCGGGGTGGGTGGGGGGGGGGTGGAGGGAGGAGTTGGGATGATGAACAAGATAACTTTGCTTCCTTGCCTTATTGTTTTTTTTTTTTTTGTTTTTTTTTTTTGTAATTGTGTTTTTATTTTCAGAAAGAAAACATTGTCACCGTGCCAAACCTTCTGACACTCTCTCGAGCCTTGCTTAGTCCAGTCCTGGGCTACTTGGTTGTGGTTGGATCGTATCCTTGGGCCCTGGGAATCTTTATCTACGCGGGTATTACGGATTACGTAAGCAAACTTGTGTTGGATTTAGTTATTTAATTATGTGTGACTAAGAGGTTTCATGTTTTCTATATAGTACTGTGAATGCTGCAAATTAACTTCGGTGTAACTAGAACCTTATTTCGCTAGCGAAATGTTAAACACTTGGCAAAAATTAAAACGCAAAAATACTTCCTTCAGTGGGTTATTTCTTGAGTAATATATTGCAAACAACACAGCTTTTTGGTTTTTGTTGGCTTAAGGTTTTATTGACTGAGCAGGCTATACGCAGTGTTATCTATTTACGCAGTGAGAGCTCGCACAAAGCTCAGCAACTGTGTTCTGTGATGCACGTTAAATGCTCTGCATTTACTTGCAAAAATGCACTTTTTTTTACATGGCGTTTTAACAAAGAAAACGAAATGGAAAACGAAAATAAAAAGTGACATGCACGCGTTCAGATCAAGCTCTTCATAAGTCTGAAGTTTCATGGTCCTAGGGCCCATAGTGTCAGAGAAGAAGCAGACACAAAAAATCGGAAAAACTGTCAAGAAAAAAAAAAGGACGAACGTCTGCTCGCACAAATTCATAAACCCTTGCAAGCCAAAGGCTTGTCAAGTGTTAAATATGTTGAAGTTGTCAGCCATTCGGTTGTGTTTCAGCTAGACGGCTGGATTGCTCGCAGATGGCCAAGTCAGCAAAGTGTTTGCGGTACCGTAGTAGATCCCATTGCGGACAAGCTGCTTGTGGTGATATTTGCTGCCAGTCTGAACTATGTTGGTCTCATTCCCGGTGAGGTTAAACCCAAGCACATCGCCTATATGGTGTGATGCTTATTCTTATTAAGTGTTTGTTAGCACCCTATATTGTCAACGATAGATTAATGTTATCGATTAGTGTTATCTACTGGAGACACCGCCTTGAACTCTGTGAAGAATTGTTGCTGCCATGGAACATTATCTCTACCCGACTGAAGCATAGTTGTTTAGCGAAGGTCTGTTCTGCGTTTGGTAGACTATAGCGCAGGCCTTGGGATCATACTCAAGACCAAGATAAGCGTATATAATGCGGTCCTTATATCCACACTAGTCTGCGGGTTGAGAAATGGACGCAGTAAAGAGGCATGTACGTCAGCTAGATTTCTTCCACATGAGATATCTCTGCTGAATATGTGGCATCAGGTGACAAGATAAAGTACCAAACGCCGAAGTCTCACTACGAACTGGCAGCGAAGGTAAAGAAGCCAAAATCATTCGTAGTCAGTTGCACTGGCTGGGATCCCTTTAGGCGCATTAACGACTCGTATGCCGTAAACTATCTTCTGTGGCCAGCGGAAAGAGGGATAGTCATCGTAACGGCCGTCCGTGGCTGAGAAAAAAAGACACGCACAGTGGAATTTGGACAAAAACCGTCTGGCCAAAAGGTGTCCAAATTATCGTGTGCCCACAATAGAGGGGTTGCATGCAAGTGGGTACATCATGCAGTTCATGCGCACTCATGCCCACTTTTTTCATGCATTTCCTACGACTCTACTCATCTTACGTGAGCCATAATCTATCCCACTGCGGGGTAGGCAGCAGCTTATCAGTAGCTACCGTGTCCACACTGGCGGGGTCAATTTTGTGCGCGATGTCCATTTTTAGACTGAAGAGAGGTGTCAAAAATTCAGAATAGCGGGGTGTCCAGATTAGGGGGGTTTGGGCATCCTTGATTCCAATAGGAAATTAAAACAGACTGAAAAAAGTGTCCAAATTAGTGGAGTGTCCAAATAAGAGGAGTGTCTATATGCGGGGTTCCACTGAGACTGAGAACGTGAGGCCCACTCCAGGGGTTTGCGGAGGCACGTGTCATGTCGCAGAGAAAAGCATCGAGCAGAGACGAACAGGTTATTGGCAGATAAGTGTAGATTGAGGAAAACCCGCTCCGAACTCAGTCGATGACGTCACATCACCGCTCCGAGCTGACTCGATGACGTCACATCACCGCTCCGAGCTGACTCCAACGACAGACGGTTGCAAGTGCGGAAGATGTGTGCATCCAGTATAGGACTGATGTCACATAACCGAGTCCGCAGGGCTGATGTTGCCTGAGCTCATTCATCGACACCGATGAGAGTATCCCCACTCCCCCCCCCCCCCCCCCCACACACACATAATTCTCTATAATAAATGAAACGAACAGTAGTTTAACTAATACAGATAAGGAACTGCCAAGCTCAATATTTTTTGGCCATTTTGTAGCGTTCAGTTATCATATTTTTATATTTTTATACATTTCAATTGTCATATTTTTACAGGATATTTGGCGTTTCTCATAATCATTAAAGATGTGGCTTTGGTTATCGGTGGATTTGTCGTGCGATGGATCTCTCTAGAAAAACCGGTCAGTGAGTTTTTTTCTCAAAAATATTTAAGCAGTGTTCGATGATAACACCTGGAATGCTGCTGTGGATCCGCGACACTCTCGAACTGGATATTTTCCTACCGACAATTGCCAACTGGACACTTTTCAACTGTTTGCCTACTGGAAATTTTTCAACCGTGCCATTTTCATCTCGCGTCTAACAGAGGGATAAAGCTATGGGCTTTTCCATCTGTCCACATGCATGTCCAGGCTACATCTGTGAAACTATAGGTCGGATTGTTTTGAAATTTTACACACGGATAGAGCACATATTGAAGGTATGCAATGTCTTATTTTGTTCGGAATCATGAGAAATTTTTCTTTCTTCGATTATTGGAACTTAGCATTTTTTTCGAGTCGTCTTCGGTCTAGATCTCCAAAACTATCACTTGGATTATTTTTAATTTTACATACGGATAGAGCACATATTATAGGTGCGCAACGTCGTATTTTCATTCCGATTTATGAAAAATTGTCAAAGTGACAGTGTTTGAAATTTGGTAAAAATAGCATTCATACAATTTTGTTCGGGTAATGGAATCGTTTCCGTGATATATCTCCGAATATTTTTGTCGGATTGTTTTGAAATATTCACATACGGATAGAGCACATATTGAAGTTGTGCAACGTCGGAACCATGAAAAATTCTCAAGATGGCAGTATTTTTACATTTGTTAAAACATAGCATTTGTGTTTTTGTTCAGATTTATGATATAATGATAAAGTGAATAATTTTTGTTCGATCATTGAAAAATCTCACACTGATAGAGTACAATTACAGGTGTGCCACGTCGTATTTTCGTTTGGATTCATGAAAATAATTAAAAAAAAGAAAAAAAAAACGACAGTGTTTTGAAATTTGGTAGAACTTTGCGTTTTGATATAATTTTGTCTGCGAAAGTGAACATGTCGTCCAGGCTGTCTGAAAAAGTATTATTGTGATTTTTAAAAATTTCACACATGGATAAAACAGACACTGCAAATTGCCAAAATAAGTTTTAATATACAACTTAGCTTTTGTCGAAATTTTAAAGTGCAAAACTTAAAATTTTGAAAAAAGTGATGAGAGCGACAGTAGTTGGCACTTGCCAAACCGACTTTAGCACTGATTTCATGTGTCACCCGCGTTACACGGGAGATCGTGTCTCTCTGAGGATCTAGTTTTTTAAACCAGTCGACTTCGTCGGGTTGGGCTTGTCTCATCACGAGAGGGGCATCCGTCGTCGGTATGTATGTGTGTAGTATGTAAACTTTTACTTAAAATGCTTCTTTTCCCGCAATTTTGATTTAATTTTCCTTAAATTTTGTGCGAATATTCTCTAGGTAGGCCTTTCTTGAAAAAAAAATATTTTTTTTTCAAGATTATGGGGGGGGGGGGGGGGGGAGGGAGCATTTAAAATGTTTTGGTTGCCAATTTTCCATGTGCTTCTTCTCCCACAATTTTGATCAGTTTTTCTTTAAATTTTGTAAGAATGTTCTCTAGGTAGGCCTCCCGTGAAAAAAATACTTCTTTTGGCCAAATGGGGGGCATTTTTTAATTTGTTTTGTCTGCCCGATCAAGGGGGGACATACAGTATTTGTATATTCTCTGTGTGCGTGTGTCTGTGTGTGTGTGTCCGTCTGTTCTGAACAAATGTTGTGTGCAAGATATCTGGAGAACGAAAAGTCAGATCGACTTCAAACTTGATTTATTCATTCCTTGGGTAGGCCGGACGGTTCTGTCAACTTTTCACGCATGTCTCGTGATTAGGGAAGACATATGACGTCATTACGTAAAAATCTTGTGTGCGAAATTTCTTAGCCGCTGAACATCGGAGAAAGTTCAAACTTGGCGGGATTGTTGCTTAGTAGGTCCGAAAGATCTTGTCAAGTTTTGTTGCGAGTACAACGAACGAGTGCGGCGTATGACCTCATCACACAAAATGTGGATATATTGTAAACAAAATCTTGTATACAAAATATCTCCGTGATGGAAAGTCGTATCGGCTTCAAGTTTTACGTAGATATTCCTTGGGCCAGTCGATCCGTTCTCTCAACTTTTGACGGATGTAGCGAAATTAGGAAAGGCATACAACGTCGTCACGTTAAAATCTTGCATGTAAGGTTTCTCAGCCGCTGAACATGGGAGAAACTTGGCACATAGTGGTTTTTTTTGCTTGGTAAGTCCGAAAGATTTTATCAAATTTTGTCGAGAGTACAAGGAACGAGTGCGGCATATGACGGCATCACGTAAATATGCATATGATTTGGACAAGATCTTGTGTACAAAATATCTCGACAACGGAAAGTCGTATCCATTTTAAATTTTGTGTGGGTGTTCCAGTCGGACGTTTCTTTAAACCTTTGACGGATCTAGCGAAATTAAGAAAGGCATATGACGTCATTACGTTAAAAACTTATACGTGTAGATTTCTCAGCCGCTGAGCATCGGAGAAAGTTCGAACTTGGTGGGCATGTTGCTTGGTAGGTGTGAAAGATTCGGTCAAATATGCCCGGAGTAGAAGGAACGAAAATGGAATGTGCCGCCATTGCGTAAAATATCTCGCTAGCGTTTTCCAAAAGGTTCTTCAACGTTCCTGCATTGTTTAGACCTACTTGAAAATATTAGCAGCAAAATGCCTTGCCCCACCCTACCACCGAGGAGAGTCAGGTGTTGCACATCTTATGAAGAATGTCTTTCTAATGCTTTTTGGCCGATAGTCTACAAACTCTTGCTGTAATGTGGGCTAAAATGGTTAGGGTTGCCTATGTTAGATAGCTAGGGGGAGCAGGAGGTTAAGGTTACAAAAAACCTATTTGTAACTACGACCTTCAAGATCCGGATAAATAGACGTAAAATTAAAACCCGTTTGTAGTGACCAACTTCCAGTTTCAAGACATGCAGTAAAACCTGCCTGTCTTGACCACCTTCCAGACCCGGATAAAAAAAGTACGTGCAGTAAAACTGCTGTGATGACCAACTTCAAAACCGGGATAAAAGGACGTTCAGTAAAACCTGTTTTAGCGACGACCATCTGGAACCGGCATACAATAAAACCTCTTTAGTGACCACCGTCAGGACCGAGACAAAACTTGTATAAAAAAGAGGATTGAAATACCCACAAGTCAAGTTGCGTGCCCTCGCCCCCCCCCCCCCCCCGCATGTTCAAAAATTGGATAAAGGTGATGCACAACCCGTCTACTGGACACATGTGATACATAAGGTAAAGGGTCTTATTATTCTGAAAATAGCACAAAAACTTGTTCAATAAAACTTTGTGAAAGGGCTGCCGGGGAAATAAGAAAAACCTTACTGGTGAATTATGGGTTTAATCGGGAAGACATTTGTTTTTGTTTACAAAAATAAAAAAATTAGTAGGTGTCGATTGAAAGCGTGTGAGATAGGCCGGCACTCTTGTGCTTTGTGTGTATTGGCCGCTGTAGTTGGCGTTTCATTATCCCCCGCATGCCTTCGTGCGCCCTCGTGTCCGGGTAATATCTCCGAAAGTATTTGTCATATAGCTGTTTCCTTTGGCATACGTTAGAACGTTTATTGAACGTGTGCAACATCGTATTATTTTTTAAATCCGTCAAAAATTCTGAAAAATACGACTTGTCAGAAATAGCTGTTTTCAGGAAATTTGTTAGCACGGAGACTATTCGATCCAGCGTTGTGAAATTTTATGCAGTGAAAATATATATATTGTACATGTGCAAGTGACATTTTTGGAATCGGCCAAAAATTGTCAAAAATATGATTGTCAAAAATGTATATTTTTATGGAAACTTGTTTGCACGTTTTCCGAAACTATTCGAGCCAGCCTTCTGAAGTTTTTTGCAGTGAAAATATGTATATTGTAGATGTGCAATGTCGTCTTATTTTTAACCCAGCCGACTTTGTCGGACTGGGTTAGTCGTATCACTTTAGGGGGCTTGAATGTGTGTGCGTATGTTAAACTTTTTCTTTAAAATGCTACTCCTCCTACACTTATGTCCAATCGTTTTGATAGTACGCAAAAAATACGCTATTACTTTTTTTTTGACGATTGACGAAAAACTGACAAAATGGCGGCACTTTTTGTGACCGTTTTGATCCATTTTTAAAATGCTACTGCTCCTACAGTTTTACACCAATCGTTTAGATGTTACGCAGGGATGTTCCTCAGGGGTTTCGCCTACCAGGCTATTATTTCGCGGTTCGCCTAAAACTGCCGAAATGTCGGAACATTGAAGCTTGGCAAAAACTGGAATAAATGGTAGTAAATAGCTGAATTGTCAAACCATTCATTTCTGTCAGTCTTTTTCAAATATTTATAAAATTTTAATCGAAAGTTTCTTAGGTGCTTCTCCGCTTGGACTTTGCAAATGACAAAATAAAAAAAAAATGCGGAAATGGTGGAATTTAAATTTTTTTGTAAAATTGTGTAAATATCGGTAAATACGTGAATCGTCAAAACCCAACCTCTCCAACATCCCGTTTCGGGTACCGGGAGTTTCCGAAAAGAAGCTCCCCCCATATAAAAGCCCCGGGGCTCTAATTATGAAACTGTTTCCTAATAGATGCCACGGGGCTTCTATTTGGTTTCTAAATGAGCGCCTGAAATTGGCCAGTTTTCAAACAGAAGCCCTGGGCTTTTTTTCGGACACCCCCGGTAGCTTCCAAATTCGAATTAAATGCATTTTACATACTTCATTTTTTGGTCTAACAATATTCGTTTAAGAGTTTTTCTCTCTTTCCTTGTTTGGTAACTCGGCTGGGTCATGTCCTTAGACATGCTTGTTTAATTTAACGGGGATTTGAAGAGGTAGCCGATCCCCTAATATCGAGCCGCATCTTTCAGTTTATCACCTAATATGAACCCTGGTTAAGGTGTGTTTAGGGAACCATTTAATTACGTAGCTACATTATTATCTGTGTAAACTGAGCATCTTAGACCTGACTTTTATTGGTCTTTCAGTTCTGATCAGCCCCACCCCCCCCCCCCCCCCCCCCAGTAAGGATATAGTTATTAGATTGTCGGTCTGTCCACCTGCGTATTCAGGCTGCATCTCTGAAATTTCACACGGAAAGAGCACACATTGAAGGTGTGCAGCGTCGTATCTTTTTTCGGATTTATCAAAATGACAGTATTTTTCGGTTATTGAAACACCCTATTTTCGACGTCGTGTCCAGGCTAGGTCTCGAAAACTATTGCATTTCAGATACAGACAGAGCACATATAGAAGGTGTTTAGTTGGTTTTTTGTTCCGATTCATAAAAAATTATAAAAAACACAGTGTTTTGAAATTTTGTAAAACTTCTCGTTTGATATAATTTTGTCTGCGAAACTGAGCGGTCTTGGAGACACAGTCTTCGAGACTGTGTCTCGAAAAGCTGTTTTTCTGATTTCTTTAAAACTCGCATACGAATAACACAGACACTGAAATTGCCAGAGTGGATTATTTTTTAATAAAAAAGTAGCTTTTGTCGAAATTTTAAAAATGCAAACCTGTTATAATTGGAAAAACGTTATGAAAGTGGCAGTAATAGTAAACTAGTTTTTATACCTATATCATAGATAATCCATGTTACACGGGGGATCATGTCTCTCTGAGGGCTGTAGTTTTAAAAGCGCTTCTTCTCCCACAATTTTGATCAGATTTCTTTAATTTTTGTACGAATGTTCTTTAGGTAGGCCTCTCTTGAAAGATTACGTTTTGGCGATCCGCGTAAAATTGACCAGATGGGGGGGGGGGGGGGGGGGCATTTTTTAATTTATTGCCTGTAAATTTTCAAAATACTTCTTTTCAAACAATTTGGGATCGAATTTACTTTTTGGGTGATCCGCCAAAAATTGGTTAAAAGGGGGGCATTTTTTAATTTCCTGATAGCCAGTTTTCAAAATACTTCATCTTCCACAATTTGGATCGGCCAAACTTTCCCAAAGTAAAATTTGTCGCAGTGGTATCGAGGACAAGACGTCCCCGGCCATAAGGTCACCAATGAATTTAAGACCAAAACGTCCCCAAAGCTAAAAAACGTCTGATAACCTAAATTAACGCTTTATTAACTTTACCCCGGCCATAAGGTACCCGGCCATAAAGTCCTCAGCGGTAAGGTTCCCGAATGAATTTAAAGCCAAGACGTCCAAAACAGAATTTCTCGTGGAAACCAGGACAACCACGTCCCAAGCCAAAAGTACTCGGCCACAAGGTCTCCGATCATAAGGTCCCCGAATTAATTTAGGGCCAAAACGTCCTCAAAGCAAAAAGGTATAACAAATTAACGCTTTATTAAGCTCTATACCAGCCATAGTGTCCCCTGCCATTAGATCCGCAAATGAATTTAGGGCCAAAACGTCCCCAAAGCTAAGACAACTTATGATAGCCTAGATTAATGCTTTATTAAGTTTTGCCTCGGTTATAAGGTGCCCGGCCATAAAGTCCCCAAATGAATTTAGGGCCAAAACGTTCCCAAAGCTAAAAAATGTATGATAACCTAAATAAATCCTTTATTAAGCTTTACCTGACCTTCAAGTCCCCGGATATAACGTCCCCGCCGTAAGGTCCCTGGCCATAACGTACACGGCCATATGATCCCCAGCTATAAGGTCCCTAAATGAATTTAGGGTCAAAAGTCCCCCAAACCAAAAACACTTTTAGCCAAAAACAACTTTCCTCTTAGGATTTAAATGAAACGTCCTAAAATGTTGATGGAAAGTAGTGTATATATGCCCACCTGGCTATTACTGTTTTTTTTTTTTTTGCGGATATATTGGCGATAAACCATATTTCCAGTAAAATCGTGACTGACGCCAGCCTTTCGATCTTGAACTTTGGGTTACAAGTTATACTTATATGTCGTAAATCTTGACATCAGCATTCATGAGCTCCATGGACGATCTTGTTCTTCCACAATTTTGATCGGATTGTCTTAAATTTTCCACAAATGTTCACCAGTCATTTTTTGGCGATCCGCCAAAAATTGGCTAATTGGAAGGCATTTTAAAATTTTGATCGCCAATTTTCCAAAGGTTTTTCTTCTACAATTTGAGTTGATTGCCTTATATTTTTGTATAACTGTTCACTAGTCTGTCTGTCCTCTCTTGAGAAGTGTCTTTTTTCGATCCACCAAAAAATTGGCTAAATGGGTTGCATTTTTGGTAGCCAGTTCACAAAATGCTTCTTCTACAACTTGATAGGATTGCCCCTAAACTGCATAAATATTCACAGGCGGTCCTGTTTCGAAAAGTTTTTTTTTTTTTTTTGGCGATCCACCAAAATTGGCTAATTGGAGGGCTTTTTAATTTTTTTTGGCAACCAATTTTCCAAAGGTTTTTTCTTCCACAATTTCAATCGGATGAATGTTTACTGGTGTGCCTCTCTCGAGAAGTGAGTTTTTTGGCGATCAGAAAAATTGGCTTAATATAGGCATAGTTCGGTAGCCAGTTTTAAAATGCTTCTTCTTCTACAGTTTTGATAGGGTTACCTTCAAATTGTGCGCAAATGTTCCCTAGGCGACCCTCTCTTTAAAAGATACTTATTTGGCGATCAGCCAGAACTTGGCTAAATAGGGCATTTAAAAACTTAAGCAGCCAATTTTCAAAGTGCTTCTTGTCCCCCAATTTAGACCGGGTTCCCTTAAAATTTTTACTGATGTTCCGTGGATGTTTCCTTTTGGAAAATGACTTTTTTTTCTTTGGCGATTCTAAAAAAAATCGCCAATTGGCGGCATTTTAAATCTTTTTGTTTTCCAAAAAGCGTTGCTTGCTGAAGTTTGGTTGGATTTATTCGATTTTAGAAAGTTACTCTTTATGTGATGTTTTCTTTAAAAATTCTTTTTTTTTTTGCGCAACTCCAGAAATTTGCCTCATGCCGCCGTTTGGATGTTTTGGGCATCAAGTTTTTCAAAGCACTCCTTCTGTCCGTAATTTTGGTCAGATTGCGTTCCTTTTTAGGCGTAGTCCAACGTTAAGACTCTTTGAAAGCTACTTTTCTGAGATCCGTCAGAGATTAGGCAGATGCCGGCCTTTGAAAAAAATTCAGTAACTGGTTTTTAAACTATGACTGCAACTTTTTGGCGACTATACAAGCATTTTGATACTTGATTCACTAGATCTGGACTGGATACAATGCCCCTGGACATTCTTGATTTTGTTCTTTTTTTTTTTTAATTCAAGCAGTGTATAAAGGAAATAAAATAAATTTACCATTTTCTATACACTATTGAAAAGAAAAAAATAAATAAAACAAGAATGTCCGTGGATATTTTACCCAGGTGTAAAAGCGAACACATTACAAAGGTGAAAAGAGGAACCTACCAATTGTGGAAAAATTTAGATTTGGTAGAAGATCCATGGGCAACACTGCTGTCAAAAGTATTCGGAATGGATCTGTGGGACGAACAGCATTATTCGCGTGCCATCCATTTATTTGGTCAATTTCACACTGTGCCAGATATTATACAGACATTATCATTTTAAATTCCGATAATTAAAATGTAGCGTGTAGACTTTTACTCTTCTAAACCACTAGCCTGAATTCATTCAGTATGGGCCTATGCTTCTGTGAGAGGCAGAACTATAAATATGGCCTGCTAAACCTATGAATGGAGACAATATAGAAAGTAGGCCTATAGCGGGGCTTGTACGCACGACCCCTTGCTCGAGACTTGTGAAGAAGCGTCAATAGGAGCACATTGGGATTTTGCTTGTGCAATTTGAACGTTTTAGGAAAATCTTTTGGCCAGCGTTGTCCAAACCTGAAATAAAATGCAAACCTGATGCAGGAATTTCCTGTACAATTTGAATTCGATCGGGGTGGATTTGTGGATTTTTTGGGTGTTTTCTTAAATTTGGATAAAACTTCAGCAAATTTTGGCCAAATCACAAGAAAAAAAAAAAAAAGAGAAAGATATTACACACAAAAAAACCCGCAAAAAGAAGGTGCTTACAATAAGGCAAATCTTTGTCGCGATAACCGTCTATTTGAATTTCAACTCATAAAAAATGAAATAATGCCGTGGTTGTAAAATGTCAAATAATGCCGTGGTTGTAAAATGTCCAGTTGGCAATAATTATTGTCGGTTGAAAAGTGTCGGGTCCACTTTCTGTGGCAGATATTTTATGAATATTAGATTGTTTTATGCGAGATCAAAAAATTCACCAGTAGTATTAGTAGAGAGAAAAAAATTAAAATCAGTTTTAAAATTCTTCAAAGCTGTTACATTTTATTGATTGATGTCTTTTTGATGCCGAGGATTTGTGTATGTGCAAATGTGGAGGTTTATATAGCGGAGTAAACTATGAATTAAACCGTTAGGCAACGAAAAGGGATAGTACTGCATGCAGTGAAGGCTTTGGTTTATTTTTTTTCCTTTTTTGCAGATCACATTCAAGAAATTTTTTGATTTTAAACTTCCGTCGATGGAAATGAAGCCGCTGCTCATCAGCAAAGTAAGTCCAACTTGTGGCTTGCTATACTCACGTCGGTTTCACGATAAGACCTGACCAAGCGTTATTGTTTACCCATCACTGGCAGGTACACTGTTCATGTGTGAAGTGCACGTATACAGCTTATTTCATAATTGAAATATTAAATGCAGTTGAATCTCGTTAATCCGAACAGATCGGGATCACCAAAATTGGTTCGGCTAAAACGATATTTATTTGAAGTTGGACCCCAAATTTGCAGTTTTAGGATGTTTTTCTGCAGCATACGTACACTTCCCTTTTCGCTCTTTTCTGGCCGTGCTTATTAGTCCCCCGCCGCCGCGTAGCGCGAAGCGGGGGACTATAGGATTCGCGTCCGTCCGTCCGTCTGTCCTTTCGTCGACACTTTTTAACCCAGCCGACTTTGTTGGACTGGGTTAGTCGTATCACTATAGTGGGCTTGAATGTATGTGCGTATGGTAAACTTTTTCTGTAAAATGCTACTCCTCCTACAGTTTTGTTCCAATCGTTTAGATGTTCCCAAGGGGTTCACCTACCAGGCTATTATTTTTTGCGGAAATGGCGGAACCTTGAAGTTTAGCAAAAACTGAAATAAATGGTAGTAAATAACTGAATTGTCAAACCATTCATTTCTCTGAGTCTTTTTCAAATAGTAATAAAATTTTAATCGAAAGTTTCTTAGGTGCTTTTCCACCTAGACTTTGCTTTCTTCGCAAATGACAAAAAAAAAAAAAAAAAATACCGAAATGGTGGAATTTTAAAAATTTTGTAAAATTGTTTAAATGTCGGTAAATACGTGAATCGTCAAAACTCTCCAACATCCCTTTTCAGGTAGCTTCCATCCGGGAAAACTCGTTTTTAAGTATTAAAATTATGAAAGAGTTACAGAAACAAAGTTCTTCATTTTTCGGCCTAACAGTATTCGTTTGGTAACTCGGCTGGGTCATGTCCTTGAACATGCTTGTTTTTTTTTTGTCGGCGCTATATCTCCGTAACCACTGAATCGACTCAGTTGTTCTTGCACATGCAAAGACTATATAGTGGAGCTGTACAACGAGGGGTGATTTTGAAAATTTGGCAAAACTTGGGAAAATGAGAAAACTTTGAAAATTCAACACAATTGACCTATTGAATGGATATTTTCGGCGCCATATCTCCGTAACCATTGAAGCTAGTCAATTGTTCTCTTGCACCTGCAAAGACTATATAGTAGACCTATGCAACGAGGGGTTAATTTGAGATTTTCGCAAAAATTGGGAAAATGGGAAAGCTTCGAAAATACAGCACAATTGACCTATTCAAAGGGTGTTCGTCGTATTGAAATCCTGTGATTGCACGACTGCGGGGGGGGGGGGGGGGGGGAGGGCTTAGTCAGTTTTACTGACACACTTGTTTTTCATGTCATTCTGTTGAAAATGATTTTCATTGATGAAATATTTAGTTCACACAATGTGATATTCTGTGATCCTGATCGTCCCGATTAATGTGACGTTACCTATCCAGCCATTACCTGGGTTTGCGTTGTACCAGCATTATACCCAGCGGTCTACTTGGCCAGTTACTGGGCGGTTGCTGGTGTAACACTGTCTATATGTTACAGTCACACTTTCAGATCAGAAAGTTCAGCCAAACTGCAGTGTGGCTTATTTGGCAGTTTAGCTGTAACATATACAAAAAGAGTCACATTTTATTCAAACAGTAGGCGGGGGCGGTCGTCCTTTACCCTTATTTGCATAAACAATTGAACAAGAAGTGAGTTGTGTAGACAAGATGTCTTGGGAGAACACGATGCTTGTAAACACCACAGCATCGGACAATGATACAGCACAGTGTTGGGACATGTTCGCAAACAAGTCGGCAACTAGCCCATTCTCTACAAATTTACAGCCAAGGTTAAAATTTAACTTTATATGTTGAAAAAAAATAACAATATACTTTATTCTGAGGTATTTTAGAGGAAAACTGTTATTCCGAATGCACGTTTTTGCAAGTCCTGCACAAAGTACATCCAGAGATCGTCTAATATAGGGGTAGACCATGGGGCTGGCTGCGGGCACGCGTCGAAGGCCTGTGAACGAACGCGCTATTGTAACACAAACACGACATCCAAATCAAAATCAAACTCCTTGAACCTCTCACATCTCCTCTGTACTGTGACATGGCACTTTCGTTACGCAAAACAACAAGATTGAACATGGACAATACGCCAGCTCACAAATGCTAATGTCAAGATTTATGACTTAGAAGTATAACCTATAACCCAATTTTCAAGACGGAAATTTAATGGAAAGAAATGGTTTCTCGCCCATATATCCGCCAATTTCTGGCGAATCGCCAAAAAAAGTAATAGCCAAGTGTTTCATTCAATTTTTTTTCGAATCACCAAACAAAACAAGAATGTCCATTGTGACCAGCCGAGATCTTGTAAATCATGCAACGAGGGGTTCAGTTTGTCCCTTGCCTGTCTGTCTGTCCGTCCGTCGCACTTTAAACTTTTTTCTTGTCCGGGCGATATCTCAAAAAGTATTCATCGGATCTTCACAAAACCTTACAGGAAGGAAGCATATATAGTGCAGATGTGCAACGGGGGATTCAATTTGTTTCTTGCCCGTCCGTCGCACTTTAAACTTTTTTCTTGTCTGGGCGATATCTCAAAAAATATTCATCGGATCTTCACCAAACCTTACAGGAAGGAAGTATATGTAGTCAATTTGTCCCTTGTTCCTCCGTCCGTCCGTGCGTCACACTTTAAATTTTTTTCTTGTTCGGGCGATATCACAAAAACTGTTCATCGGAGCTTCACCAAACCTTACAGGAAGAAAGTATAGATAGTATAGAAAGTATATATAGTATAGATGAGAACGGAGGGTTCAATTTGGCCCGTATCCATTGGTCTGTCCATCCGTCGCACTTTAAACTTATTATACCCCGCCTGACAAATGTCAGCGGGGCATATAATTTTTGACCTGTGCGTCCGTCCGTCTAATATATTGAAGTTGTGCAGAACGTCGTCCTTTTGTCCGACGAGGCGTTTATTTGGTCGGAGTTGGGTTTTGAACTAAGACAATTTTACTGTAGTTAAATGTTTTATATACTGAGTTTTGTGGATCGCACCTCACTCTACAGGGTGGCCACCGACCCTGAAAATAAGGGAATTCAGGGAAAAATGAATCGGCATTTTTCAGTCAGGGAAAACTCAGGGAATTTGAAAATTCCAGCAAATCTCAGGGAAAACTCAGGAAATTTAATTTTTAGAAAATTCCAGGTATTCCAGAGTATTTCCACGTAAATTATTCTTTTTACAAAATTGGATGGATTTAGTAAGAATTTGTTGAAAGTTGTCTTTTTCTAAACGTTTGAGAGAAATAGTAGGATACGGAGTCAATGGCTATTGTTTTTGAACCAAAGCATGTAAGTGTTGGAATTTCGAAAACCTGCGCTGTCAAAATTAATTTTCTTGAAAACTCAGGGAATTTCGTTTCGGTTTCAGAGTGGCCATCCTGTACGTATTTGTTTGGTGATTTATTTGTTTATAGATTATTGTTTCTAATATATTAAAGTTGTGCAGGACGTCGTCCGTTTGTCCGACGACGCGTTTATTCGGTCGAAATTGGCCTTTGAGCTCAGGCATTTTTACTGCATTTAGGTGCTCGGTACTAAGCCCGTGCTTATTCATTCTTTCTTCAAGAAGAATCACATTTCTCAAACGAAGATTATGTCACTGACTATCCGCCAGGCGGGGCACTCGTGCTCCGATCGGACACACCTCTAGTTTCTTGTGCGGGTGATATCTCAAAAAGTATTTATTGGATCTTCACCAAACCTTACAGGAAGGAAGTGTATGTATTGCAGATGTGCAACAGGGGGTTCAATTTGTCCCACGTCCGTTCGTCTGTCCATCCGTCGCACTTTAAAACTTTTTCTTGTCCGGGCGATATCTCAAAAACTATTCATCGGATCTTAACGGCAAATAAGTACATATAGTGTAGATGTGCAAGGACCCATCTGTCGCTCCACCGGTTGCACCTTGTGTATTGTTTTTGTCCGGGCGGTATTTCAAAAGAGTAACTGGACGACAGTGATGTAACCGCTGTTGGCTGAGGGCTCTGCATCTCCGATGCGTATGTTTTTGCTTTGAGGACGTTTTGGCCCTAAATTCATCTGGGCACGTCATTACTGGAGACCTTATGGCAGGGTACTTTTTGGTCGGGGACTTTATGGCGTTTTGGCCCTAAATTCATCTAGGGACGTTATGACTGGAGACCTTATGGCAGGGTACTTTTTGGCCGGGACTTTATGGCGTTTTGGCCCTAAATTCATTTGAGGACATTATGGCCGGGTACTTTATGCCGAATTGTCATGGATTCCACGACAAATTTTGCATTAGGGACGTTTGGGCCCTAAATTCATTTGGGGACCTAATAGCTGGGGACATCATGGTTGAAGTAAGGCCTAATTAAGCATTAATTTAGGTTGTGGTACGGTTTTTGCTATGGGGACGTTTTGGCCCCAGATTCATGTAGGGACATTATGGCCGGAACCAAATGGTCAGTGACACTGTGGCCGGTAATCTATGGCGGGAAACATAATGGCCAGGTACTTTATGGCCGGAGTAAAGCTTAATAAAGCGTTAATTTAGGTTACCATAAGTTTTATGGTTTTGGGGACGATTTGGCCTTAAATTGATTTGGGGACCTTATGACCGGGTACTGTATGGCCCGAGTAAAGCTTAATAAAGCGTTATTTAGGTTATACGTTTTTACATTGCTTTGTTGACGTTTTGGCCGTAAATTCATTTGGGCAGCTTATGGCCGGATACTTTTTGGCAGGAGCCGTGTTGTCGTGGTTTCCACGACAAATTTTGCTTTGAGGGCGTTTTGGCCCTAAATTCATTTGGGAACCTTATGGCCGGGGTTAAGCTTAATAAAGCGTTAACGTAGGTTATACGTTTTTAGTTTTGGGACGTTTCGGCCTTAAATTCATTTGCGGACCTTATGGCCGGGACGTTTTGTCCAAGATTCCACTACGGCAAATGTTGCTTTGGGGACGTTTTTCGCAAATTGGCTATCAGTAAATAAAAAAAAATGCTTCAGGTTTTGGCGGATCGCCAGAAAAAAAGTGATTTTCCTAGAGAACAATCGTGCAAAATTGGAAGCATTTTAAAAATTGGAAGCAAAAGAATTTGAAAAATGCCCTCCATTTGGCCAATTTTTGGCGGATCGCCAAAAAGAAGTAATTTTTCAAAAGAAGCCTACCTAGAGAATACTCGCACAAAATTTAAAGAAAATCGGAATTGTAGGGGAAGAAACATTCTGAAAAATGGCAACTGAAAAATTTTAAATGCCCCCATTTGGCCAATATTTGGCGGATCGCCAAAAAAAAAAAAAATTTTTCAAGAGGGGCCTCCCTGGAGAACATCCGTACAAATTTAGAAACGAATCAAAACTGAAGGAGAAAAAGCATTTTAAGTAAAAGTTTACATACGTACACACGTACATACTTAGACATGTGCATACAGACGACGGCTGCCCCTCTATTGATGTGATAAGACCAACCTGACAACGTAGGCTGGTCTAAAAAGCAATCGCCAGGTGGACATACAGGGGCCCCGCGTTAATTCGTCCTCGGTTAATTCGGTCCCCGGCTAATTCGTACCAGTTTCGCTGGTGCCGATTTTGGGACCCATTCACTCCTATGTAAAAGTACGAATTAACGAGGACTTGGATAATTCGTCCCAAAAGTGACACCCATTATTCAGGCCTGTTAACAATGTAGAGTAAGACAAATGGCATTTTGCACTTAGTTTAAACAAAACGCAGCTCAGGAGTCATGCGTTTCAAGATCAAAGGGATTAATAAACACGCATTGTAGGGCATAAATGTTCGGGTGCGAGTGTTGTGACTGACACGGTCAACTTCGTGAACTGCCTGTCTTAGTGTGCACAGTCTTTTCATGGCATCACACTCCGGAGCATTGTTTCTTCGCGTACTGTGCTGCAGCTTAAGATGCCTTTTGGTTACTACAGACTGTTTAGACACTACGAGCTCCGGAGCGAGCATATAAATTGTGAACACTGGTCAATTCAACTTGGCAAAATGGCAACAAAACAAAAACACCATGACTACACTATAGACTTTAAGTTCAAAGTGTTTAAACAAATAACGAGCGAGTCAAAAACCAGAACGCACATCATGACGGAGTTCGGGATACCCAACAAATACTCTTGAATCATGGATAAAAATAAGGATAAAATAATCAATGGTAGTTGAACCCAGCAAATTTGAGCCTGTTGCTGTTTTTGTGCGTTAGAAAATTCGACCCCAGCTTAATTGGTACCCTCGGTTAATTCGTACTTTTTCCTTGGTCCCGAAGAGTACGAATTAACGCGAGGCCCCTGTATATGCCACTACCTTCCATCAAAATTCTTAAAAGAGAGAGAGACAGAGGGGAGAGAGAGAGAGAGAGAGAGAGAAAGAAAGGGAGAGAGAGAGAGAGAGAGAGAGAGAGAGAGAGAGAGAAACAACTGCCAAGTAGGTTCGAATACCCGCTTCCCTAATTCAAAATTTCAAGAAGGCAAAATTATATAACTGGCGTTAGTCAAGATTTTAGTAATAAAATGGTTTTTCCCCCAATATTTCTGCTAATTTTTCCTAATTGCGAAAAACAGTTACAACCGGTTAAGTACCAATGATGGCTATCTTTATCTAGAATTGGAAGACAGCAATGGCCAGTTAGGCAGTAATGTCTGCTACTGTTACTTAAAATTACAATGCAATGATCTTATTATCTCCCGTGAAACGGGGGGATAAAGTTATGAGCTCGTCCGTCTGTCTGCAAAAATACTAAGTTTTTTTCCGACCAACTTCTCATAGAAGGGTATGTCATAGGAACTTGAAACCTTGCATGGTGAATAAATATATATTGAAGATGTTCAACGTGGCATTATTGTCAAACTCGGCCAAAAATTGACGTCGTTGGAAATTGTCAAAACTGGTGAATTTTTGGCTTGAACTAAGCCGTGAGACGATGTTTTGTTCGACCGACTTCTCATAGAAGTGGCTGTCGTAGGAACCTGAAGCCTTGCTTGGTGAATGTATATATATATTGAAGATGTGCAACGTGGTATTATTGTCAAGCTCGGCCAAAATTTGACGTCGTGGGAAATTGTCAAAACTGGTGAATTTTTGCCTTGAACTTAGCCGTGAGACGATGTTTTGTCCGGCTGACTTCCATAGAAGTGATTGTCGTAGGAACCTGAAACCTTGCTTGTCGAATATATATATAAATATATATTGGACATTTGCCAAATGGCATTATTGTCTAAATCGGCCAAAAAGTTGACGTCGTGGGAAATTGTCAAAAATGGTGAATTTTTGGCTTGAACTTAGACGTGACACGATGTTTTGTCAGGCCGACTTCTAATAGAAGTGATTGTCATAGGAAACTGAAACCCTTGCTTGGTGAAAATATATATAATGTAGTTGTTATTTTTAAAATGTGCCTAAAATTCACACGAGGAAACCTGTCAAAAATCGTTAATTTTTACCTGTATCTTTTTCATGCATTATACTTTTACTGCTTCACCGGAGATCCTGCTTTACTGAGGCTCTAGTTTTCACCGATTTTTAGGGCAATCACCATAAAAAGTAGTGGCTCGTAAGATGATATTGCCTGCTATTTTTCTCAAAAATTTCAAGACAGTAAGACTATTTTCCTTGAGTTAAGATTTTACTGATTTTTTTTAGAGTTTCGGCAAAATCTGCTCCACGTTTTGGCCAATCACCAAAAAAAGTAATAGCTAGTAAGGTGATATTGCCTGCTCCGTTTCTTTAAAAGTTCGAGACACTAAGACTATTTTCCTGGAGTTCATTAAGATTTTATTGATTTTTTTTTCAGTTTTTCGCCAAAATTTTCGCTAATTTTTTACCATTCCTTAAAAACTGCAACAGAAAGTAATGAAGCCTGCTACCTTTCCTTAAAATTTAACGACAGACTATTTTTATGGAGTTCGTCAAAATTTTACTGAAAATATTTTTGTTTTTTCGCCAAAATTTCCGCCAATTTTTCACCAATCACTGTGTTAAAATATGGAACGGACGGCTATAAGGGGTGATGTTGAAGCCGCCAAATTAGCTCTGGAAGGTAGTAAATTTGTGGTTTTAAAAACCTGGAAAACACTCGCTAAAAAAAGTAACAGCGAGGTAGGTTATAAAGGCCTGCTACCTTTTCTTCATTTTTAAGTCACTAAGACTATTTTCTTGCAATTATTTAAGGTTTTACTGAAAAGATTTTGGTTTTCGCCAAAATTTCCCCCTATTTTTGGCCAATCACTAAAAAAGTAATAGCCAGATAGGTAGTAACGCTTGCTTCTCTAACTAAAAATTTCAAGATAGTAAGACTTTTTTCCTGGATATAGTTAAGATTTTACGAAAAAAATGTTTTTCGCCAAAATTTTCGCCAATTTTTGGTGAATCACCAAAAAAAGTAATGACCTGGTAGGTAGTTACGCCTGCTACCTTCACCTAAAATTTCAGACGGTAAGATTATTTTCCAGTAGCTAGTTACGATTTTACGGAAAACTTTCAGTTTTTCGCCAAAATATTCGCCAATTTTTGGCTAACAAATAAAAAAGTAATAGCCAGATGGTAACGGATGGTAACGCTTGCTACTCTCACTTAAGATTACTTTCCTAGAAGTAATTAAGATTTTACGAAAAAAAAAGGTTTTTCCGTCAATACTTTCGCCAATTTTTTGGTGAATGGCCAAAAAAAGTAATAGCCAGGTCGACACGTAGGCACCCTACCTTCCACCAAAATTTTAAAATGTTTCCACCAAAAACCCAAGTAAGAGATGTGTTTTAAAGAAATTTCGTTTTTGGCCAACATTTCCGCCTTTTTTTGGCGAAACGCCAAAACAAGTAATAGCCAGGTAGGTTCTTATGTCCGCTACCATCAACCAAACTGCAAGACATTTAGACTAAAAAGCTAGGAGATACGATTTTTCATCTTAAAAGCTTAAATAGGCAGATAACTTCAACGGCTGCTAAATCCCATGCTTCTTTAGAAGCTGGGGCTGAAAAGGGTTCGTCACAAAACCTTTGTGAGCGTGACCTTGGCTTGCACATACGGCATTCGAGTGAATGTGGGGAGCGAAGTTTGTACACGGTTAGTTGACGCAAAATTTACTTATCCTTTCTTTGTACGTGAGTGCATTGTACTTGATAAGTGTTGTAATGTTACATTTTTTCTGTAGGTAAATACTGCCCTGCAGATAGGTACATTAGCTGTCAGCTTAGCGGCTCCAGTCTTCAGCTTTGTTGGTCATCCGATTCTGCCAGTGTTATGGTGAGTACCGTTACATAAAAACAACATTTAAGAGCCCAAACGTATAAGGAGATAAAAGGCATGTGATGGTGGGGCATCGGCGTGTAATTAACTCCTGGACAAATTTAACGACCACATGTGGATTCCGAGAGTGATCTTAACATCATTCAAGCAAACTACAACTCGTTTTAAAATATTGGCCGCGCCGGTTAGCTTTGGATGCATTTATGAGTGCCTTTCCTTGTTTCACAGAAAAAAAAAAAAGAAAAAAGAAAGAAATGCGATTAAGAATTTCATGTGTACCACATTCAAAGAAATGGTAACGTTACAGATTGTGGTTACATTTTCAGGTACTCGACAGCGATTTCAACTGTTCTTACTGGTTTGAGCTACGCTGCAACAAAAGGATCCTATGAAATAAAACAGCCCAAGAAGAAAGAGTAACATCGCCTGTTGCTTACAGAGAACGTTTGCTTTACGTAGCGGTACAAAGCTGTGAGAAATATGTGACTATTTGACTAATGCATTGTATCAAGCCGCATCTACCCAAGCCGTTAGTTACACATACGTCATGGATCTGTTACCCATGAATGCAGGTCAGAGCCAAAACTGTAACATTCATACAATATCCCGGTGTGGTGTTATAGAATCCACAGAATGCCAGACTATGCTCGCGTTAGGAATGTCCCCCCACCCCCCGCCCTTCACTTAACACCACGAAGCAGTGGGGTGGCAATTGCTGATTTAAACCACAGGTATTCTGTAAGTTGCTAGGATATTTGCTTATTTTGGGATATTTGTTCCAGTACAGCTAAAATTTATCTCACAGCTGTCATAGTTAGTGAGAAAGGTGCAGTTAAAGAGTCAAGCATTATAACGTGTTTTGCAAGAAAGGCATTTTCAATGTCACTGTAGGTATTAATATTGCACCCATTTAGCTGGGCCACTGGTACACAAAAGTCTAGTGAAATGCGACATCAAGCAGATAAAATTTTAAAATATTATTTTTTAAAATATAAAATAAAACATCAGCAGGGAGTTGCCATTCCTGATATGGAGAGGCAGTGAGTTCCATAGAGATGGAGCAGCAAAACTGAAACGTGTTCCCCATATTTTAGTCGAACTTTTGGCACAATTAGCAGTGAGTTGGCTTGGTAACACACACGCAGCAGCGGGTTGGCCTGGTGATACACCACGTAGCAGCGAGTTGACCGGTCCGAGTATCACTTATAACCATCACAAGAAATAATGTCATATACAGACTGAAAGCAAGTCTTGTTGTGATGAAGTGTTTTCTGCCGCCACGTGAATTATGAGTATGACGTTTGTTGGTGTCGTGTTTATTTTTATACTGAGTGCTTGGATTTACTGGATTTTATATTTCATTTATTCTGAAGTTTATTTCATGCCTGAAGCTTATATAATAATCAGGGTTCGTACAAGCACTTAGAAGTGCTAAGAAGTGCTTATTTTTGGAAATAAAAAATAAACTGCTTAGAAGTGCTTATTTTTCATGAAAAAGTGCTTAGAAGTGCTTATTTTTGGTTTTCTAATTAATTATTCTTATTTTTTTATATATATATGTTACAGTAAATGTTTCTCCATATTGGCCCTCCGGAGAAGATATATTTTGATATAAATTTACCTGAAATCGGGACGTTTTTATCAAATTCCTAAAAATGGGAGAATCAAATGAAGATAAATACAAACAGGAGCTGTACAAAGTATTTGAACACAAATCGGTCTTTATGCCAAAAGACCAATATTACTCGACTGCGGAGAAATTAAAAGCATGCACCTTGAACCCCGGCACAAAAAGCAGGCGTGAATATTATATTCTCAACAAGTACGAAATTATTAATATAAATTTTGGTCATTATAACTCGGATAATATTTGAAAATTTCAATGTTTATTAAAATAGAATTGGAGTATAACTTATTGGGATACAACAGCTTTAATATTACTCTGAACTCGAGTTTTAAAGATAAGAAAAGTACTAGCTGTCTTTAAAATTCTGCATTTTTGTTCTTGTTTTTGTCTCAAATGTAGGTTAAGATTTAAAAGATTTTCCTTTTTTTTTTGTAATTTTCAGATACAAAATTCGGCAATGCGGTGATATGATATTCATATCGTTCATCGTGTGGTGTGAAACATCTCGTACGATGGTTGATTGTATTACCCGTTTTTTAACAATAAACAATTCAAACTACTGTTTTGTTCTGATTCCTGTGATATTCTCTTGTTACAGATAAGAGTTTGCCATTTCACGTAATGGCAAACCGAAAATTTAGGTAATTTCATAAAATAACCTAACTTTTAGGTTATTTCGTGAAACGGCAAAAGATTTTAGGCATTACGCGAATTTACCCAACACGGCTTGCCATTTGGTGAAATGGCGGGTTTCCAACATTGACTGTAACATATATATGTATTATATGTATATATTTATTTTTCAATTACCTTATTTTTTGTCTTGATTACATAATAATATGGTGAAGGTCAGATTTCATTTTACCATGTCGTTCGTTTGGATGCATAGAGTGTGCGTTCGTCACTAATAAATAAAGAATATAGTTTTTTGGACCCTGTTTTGTGGACCTTGTCTTTGTATCCCATGTGGGCCGGGGATGACAGAATAAGCCCACTGCGTTTGCTTCATGCATGTCGTAAGAGGAACTTATTTTTTTTTTAAAGCTATTGTGCGTTTGGTTTGATGTTTGGATGGCACAGTTTTTCTTCGATGGTGCCAAAAAGAAAGATTTTTAACAGAATAATAATAAAAATCACCTGAATTAAAAAAATAATAGCAACTGAATAATATAAATTGAATTTGCGTACTATTCTAATTTCAAACGGGCAGTTATTGCCATCCGCCATTCCATGGTAGCAAAGAATCTGGGAATACCTCATGTCCAACCATCTGTCCGGCCATCGTAATCCTCTTGTTCAGAACCTATTTTCAGAGTACCTTGTCCAGGCCTGTTGTCTTTAAATATTATTCGGATTCTATTCTCCTACATGGTAAGAGGGGAAGCAAAAGTAAACCTTATCCAGTAACGAAAGACTACATATCTCTTCATGATATAAAGGAAATGTATTGGAATATCATGAAAGGATATTTTTAAGGTATTGTCTCACTCGTTTTCTTGCTGATTTTTGATAAAACTGGCTACATTTTACAGTGCTTTCCATTTTATTGAGAATCCCTTTTGTGTAAAATAATTCAATACTATATGTTGATCTTTACCAGTAATCGGCTCACATAGAAAGCGCCGTGGTAGCTTCCATGTATCGGCAAATGGAAAAGAAAAACGTTCGTAGAAAACAGTTTCTGGTTATTCAGTAATCTAACTGCACGACGAGACGATTATACAGAGGTTACCGGTTCCACAGTGTTTCCTACAAAATTCTGTCGCAACAGATGGTTCGAGAATGTTTCAGTTTCTGAGAATTTTCTGCCAAATTTAAAGGCCTACGCAAATGCCGCTGAAGCCGAAAAAGCCACAAAACCAAGCTCAAAGTCTTTTGAAACTGCTAGAGTGGCTGAGTGATCCCCTGGTTGAGGTTAAGGTGAACGTGTTTTTGTCGATCGCCCGTGAAGTCACGGCTTTTTTAGAGGTATTTCAAACCGATAGACCCATGTTGCCTGTTCTAGCAAAAGTGAAAAGCCCACTCTTGAAGACGGAAATCAGAGACATTTAGCTTCAATGAAACTTGACAATAACTCTACGGTCCCGGCAGATAAAGTGGACATCGGCTTCACAGCTGAGAAAGCTTTCAAACAACAGCTGAGGAAAAAGAAGATAAGTGAACGTGATGCTCTAGAATGCCGCGCGCAAGTGAAATCGGGTCTGCAAAAGATGGTGCGGAAACTTCAGTCAAAATCTCCTCTGAAATATAAGCTCGTGAAAAGTGCTATGTGCCGGAGTCCGAAAGAATTGGCTTCCAGGCCTGAGTTTTGCCGTCAAGAATTCGTTGAAGTTCTCAGCATCTTAGACGATGCAGGAAAATTAAGCGGTGAGGACTGTGAAAAAGCGAAGACCCAGTTTGACAATTTCATTCATGTTGTCGTTTCGAGATGTACCGAGGAGTTCACGAAATTCGATTACACCAATGATAGATTTGACTGTTTTCTCAAGAAAGACATAGAATCGAAAGCGAATGAGCCGGTGTGACATGTTGTGAAACTTGTCCTTATGCTCTCACATGGACAGGCTACCGTGGAGAGAGGATTTTCGGTGAGTAAAGAAGTTGTGGTAACCAGTTTATCTGAAAAATCGTTTGTTGCGTAGAGAACAATTTTAGATCATACTAGAGCAAGTGGTGGTTGTTTGAACGTCGATATAACAAAGAGGATGATTTATATGTGCAACAGTGCTCGCACCAGATACTGAGGCAAAAACAGTCGAAAAGAAAGTCGATCGAACGGGACATACGGGCACTCAAAGAGAGAAAAGCAAGATTGCAGAGTGACGCTGAAGGTTTGCGAAGATCGACAGAAGACCTTCTAGACAAGGCAGAAACTGCAAAAGGAGTCAAAATGCAACTCATATTTGCCGAGTGAGACAGCCTCAGGCGATCAAAGAACCAAAAGTTTCAGGAGGCACGGCTTATTGAGGAAAAAATGTCAAAGAAAATGGAGGAACTTGAAGATTCCATTTGGTTTCAAAGACGAAATTTCCCGTAAAATGTTCACACACAAAAATTTGTGACTTTTGAAACTAACGAACTTTTTGTACGATTTTTGTGATGATAAGTTGATCTCTCTCGAGTATTGATCTCTCATTTGATATTGACATAAGGGTGTACTCTGATTATTAAGTGTCTTTTGTTTCTCCAGAATCAGTTATTTTTTATGCGTTTATCTACTTTTTTGCAGTTAAAATATTGTAGTTCCATTCTACATGGTTGAGAGTTTGATATTATCACTGTGAATTTGCTTGAAATTTGAATGCATTGATTTGTAGATGAAGAAACGATAAACTAAGTAGAAATTATTTTCTTTTGTTTCATTATAGTGTGTAAGTTTGCCATCTCAAATGTATAAGGTACTGCTATATTTATTTATTATTGACAGTTTATTTTTTATTTATATATTGCGAAGATTCGTGGGTTATTTTTATTGTTCAGGTGACGCCGAAAGCTGTTTATTGCGTACGCGTGTGATCATTGTGATAAAAGTTATGAAATATGAAAATAAGTGGTATTAAAACATAGCAAAGAAATTAGCACTAGTTCATCTGCAGATTTATGGATTTGCTTAAAGTTTATAGTTTTGCGTAGTTGAGACCGGACTCGATCATTACATAAGATAGTTCAGGTATTTTGCTTTTTCAGTTTTAAATTTTGTTATTTTTAGAGGCTGCTGTCAGTTGAGTTCTTTTTATGCTAAAACGCCTAGCTACTTATGAAAACAATTTTCTTGTTCGTATGGAACTATTTGTTAAGCTTTCTGCACTCAAAATCGTTTGACTAAATACTTCCTGAAATCGCCGCAGCATCGCCCTTAATTTCGAAGGTATAAGTCCACTTCAAAAGAGATAAATAAAACAGGTTTCCGAAATGACCCCTTTAAAATTGCATATATATATATATATATATGACGATATAAACGGTGTGGAATGGGCGGCTGTAAGGGGTGAAGGGAGGAAGGAGAAGTGCTTAGGAAGTTCTTAGTTTTGGTGAAAAATTGCTTAGAAGTGCTTATTTTTTTACGTCAAGTATCTGTACGAACCCTGTATATAGTTAATATAATAATGATGAATTAACTCGTTATTATTTGAATTAACTTACAAATATTTAAAGAGTAAATACATCAAAGCGAAACTTCTGTGAGTTTTATTCTTTTCACTGTTCCACAAACACCATTTTTGTAATATTTACAGATTTATCAGACTTTATTTATGCACTTTTAATGAAGACGGCAACTTCCCGCTGCAGCGCAGCTATACATTCTACGAGTAAAGTGCGTACCAGCTGCTGGACACCATAAGAAATATAGCTTCAAATAATCAACAGCAGACCTATTTTTCCATTATCCAATAGGCCTTACAAACCATAAAATTGATTTCAAGTATGCGTGCAAAGCAAATTTGGGATTCTGGGTTGCATATGCACGTTACATTTTTTCTCTCGAATTTTACAGCAAAAAACTAGGCCAAGCGCAACAGCTTTGCTTGTTTTATTTCTAATAATCTGTCCTCCTCGGCCTCTACTATTGCTTCTCTCTCTTTTAAGAAGTCTCCATATTCGTCTGGATCTAGATCCCGAACGACCTGCACACCACATGCTTTGGCCGTACCAATGATTGACTCGCACATCTGCTTCATCGTCACCAGGTCGTTGCAAGGATCCTCCTTCTTGATCTTCGCTATTTCGTACACATGCTTCAGGGTCACTTTCCCTGCTACTTCTTTGGCTAAAAAGAAAAAGGGAAATCCCAATTTTATCCCATCACCTGTGCCGCTTGCTTCATACAATACTCCCATGGTGCATACACACAAAACATCCCAGTTAGTTCACGAGAGCGACACATTATGGGGTCTTTATTCTTTTATTCTTTAAGGTGGGCGAAAAGGGTTCTTTCTCGTGCCCTGTACATAGCTTTCAAGGATTTTCACGGCAAAAACAAGTGGGTCAGTGAAACTGACTATGTCCCCCGCCGGCGTACAATCCCAGTATTTGATTTTGTTAGGTTGGACTACAACCCTTCGTATCATATTCGTGAATTTTAAAATTCCAGCTGGGCTAATGTCCTTGGGCCAACATGGCTCATTTACAATACCAATTCTTGTTACCACAGATACTACCTATGTGTATCACATTTTGCAAATTGTCTCAAAAAATGTAGGCTTGAGTGAGTTAACAAACTCATTCCAGTATGTAAGGGTTGTGAAAATTTCTAAAGTTCAGCTTGGCCAATGCCCCTGGCCGACAGGGCTCATTTACAATACCAACCTTTGTTGGTTGCAATACTTCCTATATGTAAAATATTTCAACAATCGATCCAGAAATGTAGGCTTGATTGTGTTACAAAGTCATTCAACTGAGTAAGGATTGGGAAAATTTGTGAAGTTCAACTGGGTCAATGTCCTTGGGCCGACATGGCTCATTTACAATACCAAACCTTGTTGGTTTCAATACTACTCATAGTTAAGATATCTTGTCAATTGATGCAGAAATGTAGGCTTAAGTGTGTTAACAAACTCATTCCAGTATGTAAGGGCTGTGAAAATTTCTTCAGCTGGGCCAATGTCCTTGGGCCGACAGGGCTCATTTACAATACCGACCTTTTTTGGTTCTAATACTTCCTATATCTAAAAGATTTCAACAATCGATCCAGAATTGTAGGCCTGAGTGTGTTAACAAACTCTTTCAACTGAGTAAGGATTGGGAAAATTTGTGAAGTTCAGCTGGGCCGATGTCCTTGTGCCGATAGGGCTCATTTACAATACCGACCTTGGTTGGTTCCAATACTTCCTATCTCTAAAAGATTTCAACAATCGAACCAGAAATGTAGGCTTGAGTATGTTAACAAACTCATTCGACTGAGTAAGGATTGGGAAGATTTGTGAAGTTCAGCTGGGTCAATGTCCTTGGGCCGACATGGCTCATTTACAATACGAATCCTTGTTCGTTCCAGTACTATCGATATATACAATATCTTAACAATCGGTGGAAAATGTAGGCTTGAGTGTGTTAACAAACTCATTCGACTGAGTAAGGATTGGGAAAATTTGTGAAGTTCAGCTGGGCCAATGTCCTTGGGCCGACGTGGCTCATTTACAATACCGATCTTTGTTCGTTCCAGTACTACCCATATATACAATACCTTAACAATCGGTGGAAAAATGTAGGCTTGGGTGTGTTAACAAACTCATTCGACTGAGTAAGGATTGGGAAAATTTGTGAAGTTCAGCTGGGCCAATGTCCTTGGGCCGACATGGCTCATTTACAATACCGATCCTTGTTCGTTCCAGTACTACCCATATATACAATATCTTAACAATCGGTGGAAAAATGTAGGCTTGAGTGTGTTAACAAACTCATTCGACTGAGTAAGGATTGGGAAAATTTGTGAAGTTCAGCTGGGCCAATGTCCTTGGGCCGACATGGATCATTTACAATCCCGATCCTTGTTCGTTCCAGTACTACCCATATATACAATATCTTAACAATCGGTGAAAAAATGTAGGCTTGAGTGTGTTAACAAACTCATTCGACTGAGTAAGGATTGGGAAAATTTGTGAAGTTCAGCTGGGCCAATGTCCTTGGGCCGACATGGCTCATTTACAATACCGATCCTTGTTCGTTCCAGTACTACCCATATATACAATATCTTAACAATCGGTGGAAAAATGTAGGCTTGAGTGTGTTAACAAACTCATTCGACTGAGTAAGGATTGGGAAAATTTGTGAAGTTCAGCTGGGCCAATGTCCTTTGGCCGATATGGCTCATTTACAATACCGATCCTTGTTCGTTCCAGTACTACCCATATAAACAATATCTTAACAATCGGTGGAAAAATGTAGGCTTGAGTGTGTTAACAAAAAAACTGTCCACAGACGGACCGACGGACAGACAGGCAAACCCGAAAACTATAGTCCCCCGGCGGGGGACTAATTAAAATAAAAACAAGCCATCGTCGAGGGCGCTGACCCCATCCGAACACTGTGATTGACTAAACGATAACAATCACTAGAGTATAGGAATTAGCAACCGATAGCAATGATTGGAAGGAAAAACAGTACTTGAACTGATAGAGAAGAGTACTGCGATATCTACTGGTCCCACAAAGGAAACTACATTAAAGTTATCTAAAAAAAATCACAATTCTGACAAGTCGCCATTTTGGCATTTTTGACCAATTTATATTGGCAATTTTTGACCAATTATATAATATTCACTGTGCAAGGTAGCATATGCCTAGGATAAATAGTTTCGGAGAACTCGTGTGGAAAGCACCCACGTCTTACATTGCAGTTATGTCCAAAGATCACAGTTTTTGACAAGTCGCCATTTTAGCAATTTCTGGCCGATTTGAAGAATAACAAGGTTGTCTATGCCTAGGGTAAATGGTTTCGGCGAACTTGCGTGGAAACAAAACAGCATCCAACGTGTTACACACGGACTGACAGAGAGCAATTCTACAGCCCCCCCCCCCCCCCCCCCCCCGGGCTCGTCCTGTTGGGGTCTAATAAATCTGAAGGAGAAGCAGGGGCATATCTGCGTCTCGCATAGGCGCCGTCTAATGGAAGAAATGAAGGGCGGCTGTGATATGAAAGCCATGAAAAAGCCAATAGTCTAATATGTTTGGCCTTGTCGAAAAAAAACTGTTTGGAAAAGGGAACCTGGACAAATCAACAAAACTTTTCAGTAAAATAAACATTTACTTGGTTTGCTTGCTCCTTTCTTTATCCCTGCTGCATTCAGCAAAAACCACGACACAGGAGGCTGATTTATCACCAGTCTGTATGTTTTATCCGGCTGAAAAGCAATGAGACGATGAGATAATCACAACGGAAAGTAAATATCTTAATGGTGAATTCCTACTTTTTACACAAGCCCCAAGAAAATGGAACAAGAATGTGCAGGGACTTCGTGACCAGCCGAGATCTAGTGAATCAATTATCATTAGGCCAGTATTCTAAACTCGGTTATTTAAAATTGAACATTCGTACAAAATTTTAAAGGAATTCTGTAAAAATTGTGGGAGAAGAAGCATTTTGATAACTGGCTACTTTGTTTTAATGCCCCCCCCCCCCACCCCCACTGTCCATTTAGCTAATTATTGGTGTTTCGCCAAAAAAGTAATTTTCGAAAGAGAACTGCCGAGAACATACATGCAAAATTTGAAGGCAATCCGATCAAAATTGTTGAAGGAAAAAACCTTTGGAAAAAAGGCTACCAAAGAATTTAAAAAAAAATACCCCTATTTGGCCAGTTTTTCAGTTTCCAAGACAGGTCTGCCAAATGAACCGTCGTGCAAAATTTAAAGGTAATCTGATCCGTATTATGGAAGAAGAAGCATTTTGAAAATTGGCAAATTTTTGGAGGAGCGACAAAAAAGTAAATTTTCAAGACAGAACCATCTAGGAAACAATCGTACAAAGTTGGAAATAAACCGATCAAAATGGGGGAAGAAACATTTTGAAAATTGGCTACTCTATATTTTTTCAAATGCCCCATTGTAGCCAATTTTTGGCGATCGCCAAAAAAGTAACTTTTCAAAAGAGGGCCGCCAATGCACATCTACAAAATTTAAAGGAAATAATATCTCATTTTTGGTGAATCGCCAAAAAAAAACTTTGTAAGAGAGGACAGACTGTTGAACATTTATGCAAAATTTTAAGGCAATCCGATCAAAATAAAACCTTTGGAAAATTGGCTACCAAAATATTTTAAATTACCCTGTTTCGCCAATATTTAGTTGATAGCCAAAAGTCATTTTCAAGAGAGAATCGAGTAAGGAACATTCACACAAACTGAAAAGGAATCAGATCCAAATTGGGAGAGTAAACCCATTTTAAAAATTGGCTACCGAAAAATTTACCCCTCCCCAACCATTTGGCCAATTTTTGGTGGATCGCCAAAAAAAGACGACAGGCTAGTTTAAATATTTTTATGCTTAATCTGAAGGCACTCAGATCAAAATTATGGCAGAAAAAAAAACCTTTGAAAACTTGTCTACCAAAAAACTTAAACAATGTCCCCTATTTGGCCAATTTTTCGCATATCGCCCAAAAAATTAACCTTTCAAGAGAACAATCTGGGGAACAATCGTCCTGAGATGGAAAGCAATCAAATCAAACTTGTGGAGAAGAAGCAATTTGAAAATTTGCAACCAATAAATTAAGCAAGTTTGTCCAAGGACAGAGTCCCAGCTTACGAAAATCGATAAGACCAATTCCAGCTAACACATGGGCAAATTGGCCACAAATAAAAATTAAATTCTGGG
Organism: Protula sp. h YS-2021; assembly: GCA_949752745.1. NCBI lineage: Eukaryota > Metazoa > Annelida > Polychaeta > Sabellida > Serpulidae > Protula > Protula sp. h YS-2021. The sequence continues at coordinate 57,205,168 of OX457024.1, forward strand.
TGACAAATCTGATTTTGATTTCATATTTACACATATATTAATATTATTTATTTATTGATTATCCTATTACTTATTTATTTTTGAGAAGACAACAGAGAAGGGAAACTCGGTAAAGTTTACGGGAACAGCCTTTAGTTAAACCGGGATACTTTACGTTACAAGTGACACGACCACTGATCAAAGGCAGGGGACCATGCGCCTACTGTAAGGGGGGGGGGGGAGGGGAAAAAGCGTGAAGAAGGGGGGAAGATTTTAATAGTCTGTACAGCAGTGTGCAGAGCGCAGGATTTCATTAATTATTGCATGTGGAGTCCATGGTTCGAAGCTCATACACTCCCAAAAGTGGAAGTTCTAATTCTTACTGTAGATACCTATTCATTTGCAATGCAGTTCTGTTACTTAACTTTTAATGTTTTATATTTATAATTTTGCGAGATTTGCATTTCGGACCAGTGCGCATGTTTATTTAACTTGAGTCGATGCGCGGTTTGCATTTCGGA